>CM040993.1:18511541-18525501 GCA_022985145.1 Pangasius djambal
CACACACACACACACACACACACACACTTCCTGTTCCTGTTGTACTTCATTTATATCCTACGTGTATCTTGCACCTTATTTCGTCTCACTGTGTCCTTCACACTGTATGTAGCTGTGATGACAATAAACATCTTGTCTTGATCTAAAGCATCTAAATGTCTAAAAGCGTAGCGTAAATCATCCAGTGACATCCCACAATGCATCACTTTGATCATTTTACTCCCTTAATCCCTGCTTTCTGCTTCCTGTAAACTCTTCATCAGCGATTCTCAGACTTTCTGCAGCCTTGGATCCCTTTAACAGCCGAGATAAACTCCTCAGACTCCCTCAGTATGGATTTACTTCCTGAACATCATTTCTGTACTATTTTCAGAGCCGGTTCTTTTCCTTTCTGCTTTCCACCCAGAGATCACATGCAGTCCGAGCTGCCTTCGGTGCTTGGACCCCTGAATATAATAACACTGGTAATGTGGGTTGTGATTTCAGCCACTGGGACCATTTTTATTTCCTCCCAGTTCATGAGCTGCATCATGCAATTTTTTTGCCAAAATAAACGCAGTGCATTGTGGGATTTGAGGGTAAATCTGCTTTTCGGTCTGACACCTACAACACAATAACTAAAATCATTATAAAGATAACGCTATGATACAGAAACTCCCTAAGCAGTGCACTATGGAGTGGATAAGGGGGTGAGTTCGGATAGACATCATGGCGACTTGTTTATTTTTTTATAGAACAGTTTTAGACACAGTGAAGAAGAAGAAGTATATTCTATATCAGATGTAGATTTATTTATGTAACTAGTGTGTGTGTGTGTGTGTGTGTGTGTGTGTGTGTGTGTGTGTGTGTTTGTAATCTGCCCTCCAGCTACAAACTTCCAGATTGTGTTGTTGTTGTTGTTGTTGTTGTTTACTCCTCACCTCCGGATATGAGCACTTCTCCGAGTCGCTGCCTCCGAGCACAGCCGAGGCTTCCTGCTCCAGCTCCTCATCCTCCTCCAGCACATCCACCAGAGACACGGTTGCCTCCTCTCCCTCTCCCTCCGCCGCCGCCGCCATGCTGCTGCTGCTAACACTAACACACGCTACCACTTCCGCTTCAGCTCCTCCTCGTCGGAGAAGAGAAGAGACGCGAAATAATAATAATAATAATAACTAAAGTTAAAACACTTGCCCAATATTGACCCACATTACCGTTATATCATCTAATAACATACCTATTTTATTTTATTAATTGTTTACATTTTTTTTTACATTACAACGATAACAACAAACTACTTCCGTTTCCGGTTTATGCAAATCAGCGCTGTTTTGGCGCGAAAATCTATACTGGTGTTTTGCGGTGAATTATATTTTTATATATATATATTTTTTTTTTATCCACTGAGATAAAATCATGTTTCACTATTTCATGCCCGAAATATGTTTATATATGTGTACACACCGCCTACACTGCATCATATGTTGTTTTTATTTACTAAATTAAAACTTGCGCAAGCCGTTAGAGATGTAGCAAAACAGTGAACACGGCATTAGCCGGTGTTGCTAGTTTGTGCGACACGTCAACTCGTCCGCCATATTGGAAAGGTCCAAATTCAATAAAAGACACTGAGAGACGCATGGCTAATGCTGTAACTCGCTTTATGTTCACTAGATTTTCGTACAATTTGATGGTGCAGATACAAAATATGACACATATTAATGGTGATGAATATAAATATGCATGCACTGGTTAATATTTTAAACCTATTTTATAATCTAATTTCTGTAGTGTGGGATAAATGTATGTTTGAACAGAAAGACCATAAACCAATAAGTTTTTTAATCCAAAGTGGTTTACAGTTGGACAAAGTGAGTTAGAGTCTTTGTCTTTGGCATCTTGATGGTGCTGGGATTTGAACCCACAACCTTCTGATCAGAAGAGTCCTCCGGCTGGAGTGAAAAGTGGACATTGTCACAAAAGTGGACATTGTCACAAAGCAGCTTTACAGAAATATATAAATATATTCAGAACTGTAAATGTGTGAGTTTATCCCTATCTCTCTCCCTGGCATCACAAACATCTACAACCAGCGATGCAAGACCAGGGCCAGGAGGATTGTGAAAGACTTTCACCACCAGGGATACAGTCTCTTCTCAGAGCTCCCGTCAGGGAAGCGCCACCGGATCCTGAAGACCAACAGCGGGAGACTCAGGAGGAGTTTCTACCCTCAGGCCATCCGGCTACTGAACGAGGACACCTGAGAGACTCTGCATATTTCTACCTCACACACACACAGTTTGCACTATGGAAAAACACACTTTTTACACACTATATAGTAATTCTATACACTGTACAGCTCTGTATATTTGCTTTTTAAACAAATTCTATTTATATTCAATTCAATTTTATTTGTATAGCGCTTTTAACAATGGACGTTGTCACAAAGCAGCTTTACAGAAATAAGTGGATTCAAATTAAATTAAACCAAAATAAATTGTAAATATGTGAGTTTATCCCTAATGAGAAAGCCAGAGGTGACGGTGGTGAGGAAAAACTCCCTGAGACGATATGAGGAAGAAACCTTGAGAGGAACCAGACTCAAAAGGAACCCATCCTCATCTGGGTGACACCCGATAGTGCGATTATAAATACATCCCTTCTATAACTGTGTACTACATGGACAAATGGTGCAATTGTGTAACCAGGAAATTCATTATAGTTTTCACAAGAAGTCTGTTTTGTTGAACCCATTCACTGTCCACTGATGGAGTCCTGAGTGCAAAACTGTCCACGGCAATCGCAGTCCCAAGCCATTACAGTACAACTCCCCGTAAGTATACATGTATATTCATATACATTCGCTGACCAGTTTTATTTTAAACAGCTTCCAAGTGAGCAAAATGGGTTAAATGGGGGCCTCGCTCAGGAACCCAACTCTGACAGCTGGCTGGTGCTGGGATTTGAACTCACAGCCTTCTGATCAGCAGCACAAAGCCTTAATTATTCTTATAAACAACTGTAATGACATTTCTGCTGTAACTCATGCACAAAGTCCCTCATAAGAGAGCAACACACATGTACAATCTGCCTTTATCCAGTAAACAATCGTCTTGTTCTGACTCTTACATCAAAGCGCGACTGAGCCCTATCCAATATGGCGGTGTCTTTGACACGTCGGGTACCTGGCCGGTTCATTTCCGCCAGAGGTCAGAGGTCGGAGGTTGCAGCTCCTAGTCAACAAACATGGCGTGCGCGTTGAAGGGAGAGCTGAAATGTAAAGACGGGAGAACGAGCAAGTTCACAGTGGAGGCGGAGAATAATTTAAAATCCCTCATCGAAGGAGTGAAGAAGATAAACTCGGAGATTTCGGTGGTTTTAACGGAGCTCGTGGAAGAGGAGAAGAGTTTAAACGCGGAGAGAGGAGAATGTCGCGCGCGCGGTGAGTTAACGAGCTAATTACAGAGAGACGATTGGGAGTCTAAACAACATTCCTTAGTTACAAACAAACTGTAAATAAGTGTCTTTTGATTTAGTAAATATGACAAATAACCCATTTATTTATCTATCTATCTATCTATCTATCGATCTATCTATCTATTTAACTTCCGGGTCAGAAACTGGACAAACGTTTTACACCTCACACACACACACACACACACACACACACACACACACACACACACACACACGGTGTTGTATAAAGTCTCTATCGCGGGACAATGCTCAAAATTAAATAAAATAAATAAACAAATAAAAGTGGCCGAATGATGTCAGGGGCTAATTTGCATATTCATCGGTTCCTCCTGGTCATTTGCATATTAAAGCGAGTTGCATGAAGAAGGAAGATTTTGTGAGGAATAAAGTTTAGAAAATAACAGATCATAATAACTTTAATCACATCCGGGTCTTTGATTTATTTTTAAATCGTTTTAATTTTAACCCTGAAATCACGTGTGATATTTTTTTTCCCCATAAATTTCCATAAGCAACACTTTTACACAGTGATGTGAAGGAGACGTCACTCTAAAAAAAAAAAAAAAAAAAAAGGAAAAAAAGTTGTAAAATTATTATAATTAATTCCTCCACTACCTCATTTGCATATATGATTTAAAAAAAAAAAAAAAAAAAAAAGGAAAGTGTCTGTTGATGATGTAAACTGGTCAGGTTTCATTCTGGTGGATTTAAAGTGACTTTAAAACTTCTTCCCTCTTTTTGTTCCCTCTAGATGACGAGGAAGAAGACGATGAGGATGATGATGATGAGGATGATGATGATGAGGAAGAGGAGGGTGGTGATGAAGACGCCGCTACAGAAACAGCTGCGGTTAAATTAAAGCCCGAACCTCCAGCGAAGCGACTGAAGAGCGTCACACCGTCCTGAGCAGCTCCTAAAACCCAGGAGGACTTTTTTTGGTCCTTTTTTTTTTTTCCTGAACTGATAAATGAACCCTCAGTGAGGAGACGAGGTTACAAAGATATAAAAAAAAAACACCATGTAAAGGGAAGTTCATTACTGGAAACTAATCAACACTTTTCCTGTAAATAAGCTGAAGCTGAATTAAGAAAAGAAAAAAAAAAATCACAAAATAAATCTGTTTTTTTTTTTTTTTAATAAAAAAATTGAAGTGAAAAAAATGAAGATTTTTTTTTTTTTACCAAACATTCATTTTCTTTGTTTTTATTTTATTTTATTTTAAATAAAAGAGGTTGCGAAAAGGCAATAAATCGGTCACATGAGGGAAAAAAAAACATCCGTTTATTAGAATTATTACGTCATTAAAACCCCCTCGAGCCGTTTTACACAAAACCAGCGTGAAAAAACACGTCATGGAGAAAATAAATTACAAAATAAATCACACAGTAAAAGGCAGTAAAGTGTTTAATCCTGTGTCTCTGCTCTTTGGTACAAAACTAATCAACTCTATTTTATTATTATTATTATTATTTTTATTATTTTGATGATCATGTGACCTCATTAACACCATTATGCGTTATTGTTATTATTCTACAGCTCTGAGTTGAAAATAATAAATAAATAATTTGAGTTATACTGCAGAGTGCAAAAGTTTTTGGATGATTTATTTATTTATTTCTAATTGTATATATGTTTTGAGGCAGGGAAGAAGAAATGAAACAATCCAAAAGATGTAAAATTACCCAGAAATATATATTTTTTAAAAATATTATTTGTGAAAACGATTTCATTCTCCAAAGTCTGTTCGGAGGAAATGAAAGAAAAACTTATTCAGAGAAACATTTCTCTCATTCATAAAGGAGGGGGGCACAAACTTTTGTACTAACTGATTTTTAAAATGTTGGTTAAAAAAAGTTTATTGATTTCTATCTAAACAAACACACTCCGTTTGGTTCTTTGTGTGAGTTTTAATAATGAAGTCACTTTAAACCTCATTCTGTCTGATGGGGTGCACAAACTTTTCATCAGTTACTGAAAATATGAAAATGTTCTTAAAGACTGTTTTATTTATTATTTATTAAAAATAAACACATTAATCGTCACATAAAAGTCCGGAGCGCGTGGAGGAGAAACTCAGAGATACTTTTAATAAAAAACAAAATTAATATTAAAAAAAAAAAAAAAAAAAACCTCAGTGCTGGATTTCTGATGCTGAAGTTTAACTCACTGTTTTATTTATTTATTTATTATTTTATTAAATGCAGTTTGATGATGAATTTTTCAGCTTTTTATCAGATTCTTATTTCAAGTGATTTTTAAAAAAAAGAAATGAAACTTTTGACGTAAACACTGAAGTTTATTACGATAACAGAAAACCCACGTGACGCCTCTCAGCTGCTCAAACAGCAGAAAAGGAAGAAAATCTTTAACAAATAAAATGAAAATGTAGAAATTTATCCCTGTTTTCTGGTAAAAAGAAAAAATAAAATCTGCCGAAATGATCAAATAAAACCAAAGAATAAAATTGTATATAAATTAAATTAATAAAATATCAGTAAAAGTACATTTTTCATCGTTTTGTTTTTTTTAAAATCAGAAAATAATTAATGTATTTTAAAAGATTATAAAAAAAAAATTATTTCTCCTTTAATTAATTTCAACCTCTATATATTCCTCCATTTATTTTTTTATTTATTTATTTGCAGAAATTTCTCACTCATTTGAATAAATATATTGACTTAAATTACATTTTATAAAATTTCTGTATTTATCCCTTTAGGTAAATATTAATACTTTTACATTTATTAATACATTTATTCTTTCCAGATTTATTTTAGAACAATAAAATTGAGTAGTTTATTAAAAACGAGTCAATAAACACAAAAATAAACAAACTGAGGAATAAAAGACGTAATAAATAAAGTCAGAATCACACAATTAACTTTACGACAATTTTAATCACAACGTGTTTAGTCCAAGTTTTTAAAAAATATATATATCTTCTTCTTCTTATTATTATTAATGATTTTAAAAAAATGAAGTCATTTATTTATTCTTGTTTTTATTTTCACTCTGGTGCATCAGGTCCAGACTGTTAAATAAAAAAAATTAAAATAATCAAGTCACTGGTTCATTCATTCATTCATCATCATCATCATCAGGGGTTTAAAGCACTGATTTATTTCAGAAGGAGAAGAAAAGAAAAGAAAAGTAGAAAAAGATGTTTGTAGAAATTTAATTTAGAAATTTCACCGCGAGAGAGAGAGAGCGAGAGAGACAGAGAGAGAGAGAGAGAGAGAGAGAGAGAGCGAGAGAGAGCGAGAGACAGAGAGAGAGAGAGAGAGAGAGCGGAATGAACGGATCGGCGCTGAGTATAAAACTGAAGAAAGCGCCGCTCGTCTCGTCTCGATGTTCGTCTGATAAATTTTTGTTTTTTGCTCCGGTGGAAAAACGGCACTGAAGCCCCGCCCACATCAGGTGTCAATCAGCTGGAGCCTGCTGATCTGATTGGACGCCTTGGTGAAGGAGGCGTGTCTGTTACAGAGCAGGGCGAGGCAGACGGGCAGGATGCAGTACCCCACGGTTCGGGGGTCGGCCCGCGTGCAGGAGTAGAGGAAGAGGAAGAGCTGCAGGTACGGGACGAAGAAGATGGCCGCCCACAGCCAGAAGGGCAGCAGGAGGAGCCGCGACTTCACGCCCTGCATCCAGGACGCGGAGGAGGCGGAGTCCGCGGAGGAGGCGGAGTCCGCGGCGCGCGGCGGAGGTGGGCGCGTCCCGCTGGTCTTCTCCACGTGGGCCAGCGTGAGGCGGTTGTACGTCTGATTGATCTCGAACACGTAATAAACCGCAGCGACACTAACCAGCAAGTACGCGGCCACTCCGATCCATCCCATCCTCTGACGAAAGTTCATCATTCTCCATGCTCCTGTCTGAAACACCAACGCTGATTAGTTCCCCACAGCGGCAGCTCCGACACCACGCCCGCGTTAACCACCCGACTTACCACCCGCTGATGTTCGCTCTTAATATAATAAAACCATAAAATAATAAACAGGTTTGAAAATAAATAAATGAATCAATCACTGAGCTGCTGAAGTTTTCTGTGAGGAGACGTTTAGATTTCACGTTTATGGAAGGAGTCTCCAGTGTCATCTCGTTAATCTCGTTACTGCGGAAACCGTTTCCATAATAATAATAATAATAATAATAATAATAATAAAAGTTTACACTCGTGTACTTTACCTCAACGATGCGAAAATTTACAGAAACAGATTTTTATTTTAAAACACGAAAAGGTTTTAAGACTTTTTTAAAAATCTAAAAACATCTCATAACGATATATAATATATATAATAAATTAATATAATAAGTAAACATAAATAAATAGATATCAAAAATATCACAATATCATGATAAATGTCATACTAAATACTATGATTATTATATATGATGATATTTATATCGTGATATTAAGTGTTATGATACGTACATTACACATAATAATATAAATATCATGATAAATATTTTTTAAAAATAAATATACGTCTTTGTTTACGTCCTTATCTGTGATTTTCGCTTTTATCTGTAACGCTGTAACTTTTCGTTCTGTTCATTTAAAAGTCACTGATTAATTTGTTCTCACAGTTACACGAGATTAAAGCGTTACATTAACATCGTAACGCGTCACGTCACAAGACACGTTTTTTCGGAGGAATCTCGGACATCATGAATAAAAATCTTTTACAGACTGGAAGCAGCCGATTGGATTCGATTTTGTACTGAATCTTTAAAACTGGAAGAGAATTTACTTCTCCTTCTTTTCAGATTTATTTATTTATTTATTTATTTATTTAGAAAAATATGAACAAAAATCAGTGTTTTTACCGTTTTACTTAAATACAACACTGAAGTTTAGCTGGAAGTTTCTTAAACTAAAATAAGTTTCGTAAAGTGAAATATCGTGATAAACACAGTAAAAAAATATATAGTTATAAACATCATAATATCATAAATATCATAATATATATTGTGAGAAATCTAATAAATAGCGTGATGAATATATCATGATAAATATTGTAAGAAATATATAGTTATAAATATCATAATAAATATTGTGATAAATATAAGAAAAGATATAGTTATAAATATCGTAATATCATAAATATCATGATAAATATATCGATATAAATATCGTACTAAATGTCACAATAAATATCGAGAGATATATATCGTGATAAATATCGATATTTCGGTCATATCGCTCAGCCCTGGTGTAAAACACCGCTTCATATCATCAAGTCGTGAATGTTTGTGTTTGAATCTAATATTTTTAAACTTTAAACATAAACAGTGACGTGTTTTAGATAATGTTTAAAGGTAGATTTTACACACGTGAAAGCTTTATTTATTTATCAATAATTCACAATCAGATCCTCACCGATAACCGAAAATAACAGACATTTGCACCGGCTGGTACTCACTGTGGTCTCTGAAGTTTTATTTTTATTTTATTTACAGAAGATTAAACGGAGAAAAAGCCGATAAACTGCAGCTCCACTGCGGTTTGTTGTCATATGACTGACTTCCTGGAATCGGGAACATCCGGGTACTTGAGCGCTGCCTCTGCGGTGGCTTTAACACCAGCGCGCTGCGCCTCGGCTGCCCTCTAGCGGCTCATCCTGAAAACGCCACCTTCTGTTATCCCCTGTACGAAAAAAAAACACTAGATTTAAAATATATAAATATACATAAAAATATATATACATTAGAAATATATATGTAAATTAAAATGATAATAGCTTTGCGTCAAACACAGAAATCTCTCTGATTGGTCCTTATTTTGCTGTTAGTTAAAAAAGTGACATGGTGCACTATAGAAGGAATACTGCCTATAAAATTAATTTAATAAATACAGCAAAATTTCCTCTTTACACGCTACACAGTGCGTCATTTCCTGTATTTAATATGCCGTCTGTATTTATCCATGCCTGTAGGTCACGTGATGTAGCTGTAGGTATTTTCTTTATATCTCTGAGCATTAAACAGTCTGATCTTGGACTGAAATTGCTGGACGTTCACTCCTGAGAAGATAGCTGTTAACAGTCTTGAAGGCTCTACGTTTGTAAACAATCCTCTCACTGCAGAATGGTGAATTTCAAATTGTTTGGAGATGGCCTTATGACCCTTCCCAGATTGATAAGCGGCGACATTCGCTTCTCTGAGGTCCTGGCTGATGTCCTTTCTTCTTGGCATGATGTAGAAACACCTGAGTGCTTCAGAACATCAAACTGCTAAAGGTTCAGCTTTTACAGAGTTAGTCACGCTTCCTGATAATTAACTAATCTTGTGCATTTCATTAGTAACACCTCGCTGACAATTACTCTCTTAATGATTGAGTAAGTAGGAAGGGTGTACTTATTTTTTCCCAAAATGGATTCTGAATGTTGGTTTATTTTTGTGAAAAAAAGGACGATATATTGACTTTTTCTTCACATCTTTTTTTCACGTGCTCATGCTCACACAGTTCCTCTAAATGACCAGATGACCAGAGGGCATTTCAGTAGCCGCAGCTTTTACTGAACTGTTAAGGATCGTGTTTTACTCCAGTTTGTCCTGAAGTAACCTGTGATGTCACAGTGTCCACTCACACAAACAAGATATACCACTTTATGCAAAAGTATTCACACCCATCCCCTCCCAACCCTGAAATTTTTCAGAAGATTGAGCACCAGAGTGACATCACCAAGAACAGGATATTCCTCAAAAACTGACGAAAGGACAAGAAGAAATCTTATCAAGAAGGCTGCCAAGAGACCTACAGCAACATTAAAGGAGCTGCAGGAATATCTGACAAGAACTGATTACTCTCTGCATGTGACAACAATCTCTTGTATTCTTCAAATGTCTGGGCTCTGGGGTAGGACGGCTAGATGGAAGCCCTTTCTCATGAAAAGAAACATCCAAGCTCAAGTAAATCACCCCAAAACATGTGGAAAAATGTGTTATGGTCTGATGAGACCAAAGTAGAACATTTTGTGCATAATTCTAAAAGATATATTTGGTGCAAAAACAAGAAAGCTTATCACGCAAACAACACCATACCCACAGTGAAGCATGGTGGTGGCAGCATCCTGCTATGACGCTCTAGTGAAGATAGAGGAGATCATTGATAACTCCAAATTCCAAGCTATCTTGACATAAAACCTGCAGGCTTCTTTTAGACAGCTGAAGATGAAGAAAAATTTCACTGGCTTTAGAAGAAGAAGATCAATGTTTTGGAAAGGCCCAGTCAGAGCCTAGAGCCCAGATCTAAATCCTATCAAAAACCTGTGAAATGACTAGGAGAAGGCTGTGCACAGGAGATCCCCTCGCAATTTGAAAGATGTGCTAAGTTGACCGACTCTTACCCAAAAACACTGAGTGCTGTACAACGAGCAAAAGGAGCTTTAACAAAGTGTTAGTTAAGGGGTGTGCATACTTATGCAAACAGGTTATCGTATATTTTTTCTTTTTTTTTTTTTCCCTTAAAACATTTCTTTGTTTTTCAATGTCAACAGGGGTGTGTAAACTTTTTATACTCACTCTATTTAACCTGTCTAAAAAAAAATAAGTCCAGAAGTCTAAGTTCAGAAATAAAAGTATTCAGCATGTTTTATGACTTAAGTCCCGCCCCCATGGGGAGGGGCCTCTGTGTGCGTCGGGTATGACGTCACGCTGTCAATCAAAACGAAGTCGCTGAGCAACTGAGTCTGACAGCCGGTGAGGGAGAGCGCGCGCGGAGCTGCAGTGTGTTAGTGTGTGTGTGTGTGTATGAGAGAGAGAGAGAGAAAGATACAGAGAGAGAGAGAGAGAGAGAGAGAGAGAGGGAGAGACAGAGAAAGACAGAGAGAGAGAGAGAGAGAGACAGGGAGAGAGAGACAGAGAAAGAGAGAGAGACAGGGAGAGAGAGACAGAGAAAGAGAGAGAGACAGGGAGAGAGAGACAGGGAGAGAGAGACAGAGAAAGAGAGAGAGACAGGGAGAGAGAGAGAGAGAGAGTATGGAGTGCCGGACTCCTGATAGACAGACGTAGAGAAGTTAAACGTGTACTCAGAGAGAGAGAGAGAGAGAGAGAGAGAGAGAGAGCAGTGGAGGTGTGTACAATTGGAAACAGGGAAAACACACACCACACACACACACACACACACACACACACACACACACACACACACACCAGCAGTGTTTAAAGAATCAGCAGTGTGGGACTGGACTGAGCAGAAACACGGGATTCCGGCTGAGAGGTACAGTGGAGCTTCTACATCCTCTAAAGATCTCTCTCTCTCTTTCTCTCTCTCTTTCTCTCTCTCTTTCTCTCTCTCTCTCTCTCTTACCTCCAACACACACACACACACACACACGAACTTTAATCCAGTGTATGCTCCTGGCACAGGCATGGGGTTTCAGGGAGAAGTGGGAAGATGGTGGATGTTATCAGGGTTACAGTCAGGATTTAGAAAGTTTTGAATGAGTGTTAAATCATTATCGTGTAATTATTGCGAGTTCTCGTCATTAATATCAGGAAAATACGATTCATTTACGGTTTAAAATAATATCAGATAAAATCCTCTGATTCTTCACTCCACCATTCACGTGTCAGGTTCACACACACACACACACACACACACACACACACACACACACGAAGTAGTGCATGTGTTGTTATTTTTCATTTATTTTTTAATTATTTAATATTTTTTATATTTTATTAGTTAATTCAATGCAAATCTTTTTTAACCTAATATATATTTTTTAAAATATTTTAATTATTTTTTATTTATTTGGAACGTATAAGTTTTTTTCCCCACAAGTTCACTTCAAGGCATGTTTTATTAAAATCTATTAAAATTTGCTGGTTTAATATTTTAATTTAACATTTAACAGTTTTTAAATGTAATGAATTAATCTGTGTAACGCTGAAGTGCACTTTAACACGTTTCTCACACGTGATCACACATTTACTCACATAATCACGTGACAGATGAGTGCGTTTTTCCCGTAAGCAGCCTAGTGCACGTGTTTTTTTTTTTTTTTTCCACATGATTTTTCGAATGATTCGTTTATTTTTAATAATGTAACAACATTTTTTACTTTAATGTTAATTTATTGTTAATAATTTGTTATATACTTTTTAAAAACCTACTCAGGTGTAATCACACATTAACTCACATGATCACGTGTGGAAAACGTACGACGTGTGAAATGTGCGTGATTTTTCCCTAAGCAGTCTAGTGCTAGTGTTTTTTATTATTTATAATAACTATAATAATTTGTTAATTGAATGTTAATAATATTTTTAATTTTTAAACTTAATTTCACATTTCTCACGTGTGTTCTGATATCGACTCCTAAATACGATCACGTGTGAAACGTACGTGATTTTTTTCCCTAAGCAGTCTAGTGCTAGTGTTTGTTATTATTTGTAATAACTATAATAATTTTTGATGTTGATGTTAATTGAACGTTACTAATATTCTTCATTTTTAAACGTGATTTCACATTTCTCACGTGTGTTCTGATATTTACTCATGAATAAGATCACGTGCGAAATGTATGCGGCTGTTAATTTGTTTACGTCGATGTTAATTCTATATATTTAACTAAATTTCGCATTTCTCACGTGTCACCTCATATTTACTCGTAACGTCACACTAAGTGACGTGTGTGGTTTTTCCGTAAGAAGAGTTCGAATGCATTAAGCGTAAACACAGCAGTTACAGTAACGAGCTTCTCTGTGGAAAATATTTCAATACTTTTACAAAAAAAATGTACAAACGTCTCACTGTAACGACACACAACGATTTATTTTTACTCCTCAGCTGAGATCTCTGGAGCTCCAGTGCATTTAAACCCCTGGATGTTATGATTTATTGGGATTCTGGTGTTAAAGTGAGGAACGTAGACATTAAAGAAGAAAGATTTTATTGTTGTCTTATTTCCCGTCTCTTCTTTTCATGAGCCGGTTGATGAGTTGAAGCAGAAACTGTTTTTATGTTATTTTTCATTTCAGTTACAGAGATGCAGACGTTTGTGAAAGGGAAGCGAGTGGGCTACTGGCTCAGCGAGAAGAAGATCAAGAAGCTGAACTTCCAGGTTTTCGTCGACATGTGCAGGTACGCCGGGAAAAAAAAAAAAAAAACATACACAAACAACCTAAACGTAAACTTTGAGAAGTTCAGACTAACAGTCGAGAGGTTTAGAAAACACGCCTTGACCTGTAGCTGACACCCGGGCGTGTCCGTGTGTGTGTGTGTGTGTGTGTGTGTGTGTGTGTGTGTGTGTTTATACCCTAGTGAGAACCAAAACGTCCCCACAAGGACAGGAATATCTGACAGTTTTGACCTTAAAGCTGCATTTCATTTTTTTAAACATTTACAAGAGCTGAAAAGTTTCCTTTTAGTTACTGAGGTTAAGGTTAGCGTTATATTTAGGCGTAGCATAGCATTAATTAGCTGCCTTCTTAATTAATGTCAGTGGAAGGTCCTCACAAGGAGAGTAAGACAAACATGTGTGTGTGTGTGTGTGTGTGT
>CM040993.1:18528873-18541472 GCA_022985145.1 Pangasius djambal
ACAGTTTTGACCTTAAAGCTGCATTTCATTTTTTTAAACATTTACAAGAGCTGAAAAGTTTCCTTTTAGTTACTGAGGTTAAGGTTAGCGTTATATTTAGGCGTAGCATAGCATTAATTAGCTGCCTTCTTAATTAATGTCAGTGGAAGGTCCTCACAAGGAGAGTAAGACAAACATGTGTGTGTGTGTGTGTGTGTGTGTGTAGTGAGGGAGTTTAGAACATAAGAGCACACTGAAACTCAGGAGCACTTCATTAAAGAACCGTTTTCTCCAGTTGGTTTAGTTGAAAACGATTTTCAGCCACAAAGATGCTAACAGTTACGGTGAGAATTTCCTCGAGTCTGTGTGGCGCCAACAGAAAGGTGGGCGTGTCTCTGAGTTCCTTCAAACGTTTCTAAGTAGTCGTAGTTCTTAGTAAAAAAAATTAGCTTACGTTAGCCAGCATCGGCGATGAATCTTATGAACATTTCTAAACAAATCTATCAAAAAACACGTGTGTAAATCAACATTAGTGACGTTATTCCTTAAATGAGTGTTAAGACTTCCTTATATGGACTAAAAGACACTCCCACATTACCATCTATGGTCTCTAGGAGCATATTTCATTTCCATATATGGATTCAAAGATATGCAGGAATTTTATAATTGTAATCGTAATCTAATACGTCATCGTTTCTATAGTAACAGCTCGATCACAGGGACGTGTACGGCGGACGCTCCGCATAAACGTGTTTAAAAAACAATCGCTGATTCGGTGAAGTTTTCTTCTTCTAAGGAGATGTTTATGTAACATTTAAAGAAAGGAGTCTCCAGTGTCAGCGCTTTCTGACAGTCAGATGTAAAGCCGTAACTTTACGTTTTCTGATATCTTCAGGATCTTCGTAACATGACAAGCTGCGTTAATTTTTGTCTTATTAGCTTTAAGAGAGAGAAAAAAAGAGCATCTGGTGAGGGAACAACTGTTTATAGCTGCTATAACGTAAGTGAGAACAGGAACCGATTTGAACTAGAACTTAAATCTTCTCTTTCTAATCTAATCTATAAAACAGAACTGAAGTTGGTAGTAATTTAATCAGCGTTAACTCATTACAGACTCTGATTTAATCTGGTTTAAGAGTTCATGGAGTCATAGGCTACGTTTACATGCACATCAAATTCCGGTTACGATGTTTATATGCGTACAGGCGTCGGAATATTCCTGTTTACAGGGTTTGGTTGTTGTAAGTTTGCCTGAGTTGCTGTTCCTGAATAACTAGCATACAGCTAAGCATCTGTTAGCACCCACAATTCCTTGCACACAATTCCTGAGCTGCGCATATATCTCCTTTCAGTGGATTTTCTGAATAAAGGTGTTTACATGCAACAAATTTACAATTAAAACAGGGATATTCCAGGAACCGGAATCTGAATTTGGGGAATCAAAACTATTGTCTTAATCTGAATCAGATTGCGACTCATGACTAAATTCTGATTAATATCAGAATATTGATGTGCATTTAAACGTAGCCATAGTGAACGTTTTTTCCCAATCAGAAGGCGGGAATTGTGATGATTCCGCTATGATATCGATTGGACAGAAGTGTGAGTGAATGTGTGAAAGTTGGAACAAAAGAATGAAGAAATCAATGATAATTGTTTCTTTCATTAAGGTTTGTTAATATAAAAATGATTTAAAATTATTTATACAATACAATATACAATGATACAGAGGTGTTAATTACTAGTTACAAGTGTTTCAGTTAATGCTAGTTAGCTAGCTATGCTAAATTCAGCTTCGTGGTTAACATTAGCTAGCTTATACGGTAGGGTGTTTCTGAGGTAGTGAAGAATAATGTTAGGAGAAAATTTGTGTTAAATTAATTGTGTGGAATTTTATAGAAGGAATTTATGTTATGACGTAATTATTCACATTTCATGAACCAACTGTTAACTCGAAAGTTGATGCCTCGGATAGTGTGAGTTGAATTAGCTAGGGATGGCGCTAAGAAGTACCGAAACACCAATCTGTAGATAGCAAATATTAGCTAAGTTAGTTAGCATCCTAGTGTTGGTGACGTAACTAGCATTGATGTTGCATGACAGCTATAAAAGCTATAAAATGCAATGAAAATAAGAATAAAACTAGCATAGTTGTTAAGATAACAGCTAATGCTAGTGTAGTGACACATCATCAGTGTTTGATTTCTCTGACTAAACCCGGGGGTGAGGTGACTGGCTGCATAAACATGGCGTGTTAAGAGTTTTAGTGCTATATTTGTATATTTTTATTGTACGTATCCCCTTCAGACTGAAGCGTGGTTATATTAGACTGTGTGGCGTTTCTGCTCGGTGTTGTTGTGAGTGTTGCGTAGATGGTTATCGTGTCTGAGGAACTCCCTACTCGGAGAGCCGTGTTTAGCTCCAGTGTCAGCGTCTGCATCAGCGAGCTGTGTTTCAGCCGTGTGTGAGTTACAGTTCCACTCTCCAGGCCTCTTTATGAGACAGTAATACGGCCCCGGGGGATTTTTGGCCATAAAAAGGCAGAACGTGGACAAAGTGCAGCGGTTACCTGGGAGCACACCGAGCTGGCCACCCTGCTTCTGGACGCTTTACAGGGAAACATTGCTGACATATTTCTACACACACTCACACACACACACACACACACACACACACACACATCCTCGGGAGCACTAATGGACTTACTGTATTCATTCGCTCTTAAAGCAATAGTACAGCAAAAACATCTACAAAATATGCAGATGATCAGCAACATCACGTTTAGTGTCTCTGGTTTTCCATAAACAAATCTCCTAGACTTATTTCACATGATGTAAACAAGCTACAAAACCTTCTTATTAACAAATGATGTTAATTACGTGATATAGCCAAAAGTATGTGCACCCCTGACCAAAACACCCATGTGTAGTTCTTCTCCAAACTGTTTCCACAAAGTCTGAAGCACACAATTGTATAGAACGTCTCTGTATGCTGTAGCTTTACAGTTTCCCTTCACTGGAACTAAGAGGCCCAAACCTGCTCCAGGATGACGACGCCCCTGTGCACAAAGCGAGCTCCATGAAGACATGGTGTGTGAAGGTCGGAGTGGAAGAACTCGAGTGTCCTGCACAGAGCCCTGACCTCAACCCCACTGAACACCTTTGGGATGAACTGGAACACCGACTGCACCCCAGACCTCCTCACATCCCAACATCAGCGCCTGACCTCACTAATGCTCTTGTAGCTGAATGAACACAAATCCCCACAGCCACGCTCCAACATCTAGTGGAAAGACTTCGCAGAAGAGTGGAGCTCATTATAACAGCAAACACAGGAGGAAGAAATCTGGAATGAGATGTTCAACAAGCACATGTGGGTGTGATTGTCAGGGGTGCACATATTTTTGGCTTTATAGTGTAAGAGCTGATATCAAACCAGCAAAAATGACCACAGCACACGCGATTACTTTAAGACGACACTTTAAGTCTGGCTTTAACTAAAATTTTATTAAAATGCAGCAATGAAATGTTTACTAGGGTCTAGTGTCTATAATATACATCAGTCAATTCAATATTAATTTTAAATCAAGTGATCAACTGCAATATCGCGCTGTTCATTCATTTAATTCAAACTGTTTTCGGTGAACAGCACAGCCTGCAGGAAAATCTCCTCTGAAGCCCCGACACAGAGCTAATACACACTCAGTGAAGCTGTGGGAGTTTACAGCAGATCCCAGTACACTGTGTTTTAATGGGAGGAAAGATGAATGCTCATTGGACGACACGCTTTTAACACGTCATTTCGAGCCACGCTCGGACTCTCTCAAAGGGGCGGAGCCTCATAACCAACAGCCAATCACTGAAAACGGTGATCAGTAACCGACTCTATAACTGGTTCATACAACCGGAGTAGCCTGTTGTTATAATCTTTATAATTGGTAAATATTGTAAAGAAATTGTAAGCTATGAAGTTGTTTGATTAATTGCGTTCATTTTGGAATTTTTGTGTTTATTTATAAGTCTAACTGGGAAGCTGTTATTACCGTCTTCAGTGGAATTTAGCTAGCTACGTAGTTAGCAGCTCGGGTGCTGTTTAGCGTGACGCGGCGGACAGTACTGATGTGATTGGCCTTGTAATTTTGCTCTTTTGATGCTCTTACTTATGAGGTGAAACTGAGAATTAGACATGGGGGACATGGGGGGGTCAGTCGTGGCCTAATGGTTAGAGAGTCGGACCTGTAACCCGAAGGTGAACCTGAAGGTCGTGGGTTCGAGTCTCAGGCCAGCAGGGATTGTAGGTGGGGGAGTGAATGACCAGCGTCTCTTCCTCCCTCAATACCACGACTGAGGTGAGACCCTTGAGCAAGGCACCGAACCCCCAACTGCTCCCCGGCCGCCGCAGCAAAAATGGCTGCCCACTGCTCTGGGTGTGTGTTCATGGTGTGTGTGCGTTCACTACTGTGTGTGTGTGCACTTGGATGGGTTAAATGCAGAGCACAAATTCCGAGTATGGCTCACCGCACTTGGCCACACGTCACTTCACTTCATAAAACAGATAAAACAGAACACACACAGATATATGGATGTAAACTTCAGTAACACACACTTCTGCTTCCCCTGTTCTTAAAAACCACCAACCATCGCTGGACCACAACCTTAATTTACCTTCAATCACTCACTCACTCACTCACTCACTCACTTACCTTGTTACTGTATCTTTTTTTTTTCATTGGACTCCAAAAAAAGTTATGAAATTTATAATAGCTTTATAGATAGATAGATAGATAGACAAATAACATGTGAAGTGTTACCTTTTTTAGAACACAGACACACACAAATAAATAAATAAATAAATAAATAAATAAATAGCACTCGAATGGAATTCTAACTGAATATTGTTAAAATAATACAAAAGTAAGTGAATTAATAAATGAATAAACAAATAAATAAATAAACAGGAATCTAAAAAATTAATGAAATTCAAAATAATTGATTATTGTTTAAATAAATAAATATTTAAACAAGTGTGTGTGATGTGTGTGTGTGATGAGTGTGTGTGTGATGTGTGTGTGTGATGAGTGTGTGTGTGATGTGTGTGTGTGTGATGATTGTGTGTGTGTGTGTGTGTGTGTGTGTGTGTGTTTATCACCTCGACCGTTGACCTTGTGTTCATATCTGATCAAGATTATGTGGTGGAAGATTAATAACACACTCTCCTGTAACTGCACCAGTGTGTGAGCTCTGCAGTGTGTTAACCCAACACATGTCTCTCAGTGACTGTGTGTGTGTGTGTGTGTGTGTGTGTGTGTGTGTGTGTGTGTGTAACGTTGATAAAGAGAATGCAGATTTCAGTTATATTTGTGTGAATGATGGCATCCTCCTTTCTGTTGCCAAGCGACAAGAGTTTGTCCATCTCTGTTTCCACTATACGCTTATTTTTTCTGTTTTTATACTAAACTTAGTAAGTCTTGTGTGAGATTTTAAAGATTCACACATACAGGTGTTTTGTAGACGTAGAATTTTACATCACTTCCTGTCACGTGATCAAACCAGCACACTGTTAATTCTTCTAAATAAAATGTCATAATTAAATATTTTTACTGTACATTTTGTTTATGTTAAATCTGTGGATATGTTTAAAAATCAACAAACAATTTTTATCTGATGTTAATTTTTGAAAGTTTTATCTGATGTTAATTTTTGGAAGTTTTCTATGATGTTAATTTTGATTTTAAACACGTTTAAGCATTAATATTACAGTTAATACTGTAGTAATAATAATAACTTTTTAAAATAATAAAATAAAATAATTTAAAAAATAAATAAAATAATAATAACTTTTTTACTGATGTTTCAATCTAAAAAAAAGATTCTTAAAACACTTAAAGAAAATAAAAAATGAAAAAAATTAAATATAGTTTTTACAGTTCCTGACTTTCACATGACCGCTATCATCGTGACCTCTCGTATTATGGTATAAATTACATCACATTATGTTCGATCACAGGATATTTTATTTTTAAAAGAATTGACTCACCCCAGAAAGGAAGTGCAGCGAGTGGTGTTTATCTCATGACAGGAAGTGAAGTCATTTATAGTATGTTTCCCATGTGACTGATTTGAGACATGTGTTGTAGCAGATGTTATCCAGGTGTTGGGCTAGGAGGGGTTAAACCTGAACAAGGGTTCTTCAAGGGTTCCTCAAGGGTTCTTCAAAGGTTCTTTACAAAGTTAAGCTTTTTAAAGAGGTTCTGCTCTGAGCTGTTACTGAAAGGGAAACACTGTGTTGTCGAGTTACAGTAAGAGCACAAACATCCAGGTTTCTCATGACCACTAATTTTCCTTCCCTTTGTGTATTTTTTTTCAGGAAGCGGGGCATTGAGATGGTTCAGGTAAGTACCTTTATCTACAATCTTACCCTCCAACACCTCCCCCTGTTCCAGCAGGAGACTAAAGCCGGCTGATGTTTTGTGAATGTTGTGGAGAACGGTTGTGGTGCTTAAACTTAGCCACGAGGAGCAAATGTGAGAGGGGAATCATAGGAAGCTAACTACGAGGAAGGTGGAGCTTCAGGTGTTGTGTTTCTCCTGATATATCATATATAGATCATATATACAGTAATAACAGATTATATACACTATACCCTGTAATCATGTTAAGTGTTCGTTAAGTAAACACGTCAGGATTCAGACCGTAGACAAAACTACAGACTTCAGCTATGTTTAGCTCTTTGTTTATGTCAAGAGTTACACACATAGGGGCGGAGTTTGAGTAAAACAGAGGCATGTCTTAGATACTTGTGATTCTGATTCATTTTCTTGCGTGATATTGACGTAAGTGAGAAGTTGAATTACAATTCGTTCACACTAGCGAGTGACAAGTCCCTTGTTTCACTTGTAGTATTGTCTCTCGTGGGCGTGGCCTGTTCAGAAACTGGTATCCTGATATTAGACAACTTCTATCAGATATTTAAATCTCTGCCTACCTTTAATTCATTTCTTATCATATCATTATAAACTGTATTTTGCTTAATTGTGCATCATATTTGTGCAAACGAAAGCAGAGGCTGGAAAATGCAATCTGCTCGGTCAGTCTGCGTTTTCTAGCCTCGTTTTTTTTCCTGGCTTAAAACATAGTGCTTGTCTTTCATGGCAGCGATCTAGACCCCCCTGAAGAATAACCACTCCCGAGAGCTTTACAGGAGGAAAATCTGGCAACCTCAGAAAAATAATTTCAACAGAGAGCTCAAAAAACAGCTTAAGTACACGCATAACCCGGCTCTGAATACGAGAAACTTTCCCCGTATAAATATCGATGAACGACTAGAGCTTAAGTCACTGAATCTGAAAACGTCCCACAGAGAAAAAAGGCTGAATCTAGCACCCTTAAGGTGATAGATCTGTGGTTTGTGCCTCCGGGGAAACCATGAACGTTTTTATGTAGAACTGTACAACTGAAAGAACTCCTTTAGGAAGCTAAGAACCCTCGAGTAACCTTTTTTGCTAAGAGTGTATGATTGAATACAATATAAAAACATTTGTCTTTATAGATAATAGATGATGAGAATGTTTATTAATAGAAATAGCAGAATATCGCCTCTATATGGTCTAATAGGTCTAGTATTGTAATTTCCTTCTATTGGCAGAATAACTGAAATGCGTGTGCACCACTGTTTACTTGTTTCCCCACGAGTTTCCCTGATCCTCTGCCTGAACATTTTGCACTAGTTTCAGGTCCTTTGTGTGTTTTGTGAAATGAAGGTGGGATAGAAATTTCGCTGAAACCTTGCAACCCTGCCCATGAGCTTCATACTCGATGACTTTCAAGCTCTGCGTGAAAATTGCAAATTACAATATTTTTTTGTTTCGTCTGTACTTTTGTCTATATTTTGTTTGTAATATTTTTGTTGCATCCTGTGGGATCCTAGTCCTGATGCACGCACCCAGTCTCACTGTTCTTTCTGGCAAGCTTTCTAGAAAGAAAAAAAAAACATATTAATGGTGCATACAGTATACTATATGTATTTTAATTGTGTATTAATGGTGATGGGGTTTGGTCAGATTTTTGATCTACAGCTCAATGACGGGAAAAAGAAAAAAAAAAAACATAAATTGACCTTTACTGTGAGGGGAAAAAGACCACAGAAAGGCCACATCTATACCAAAATAGAATTTTCCATTCTCCACAGTGAGCACGCAGAGGGGGCGAATACTTAAATAATCCCAGTGTTTAACATGCCGAGCTCAGTAATGCCTTTGTTGTGTGTGTGTGTGTGTGTGTTTTTTAAATATCCCACATGTAATATTTAAACTATCCTCATTCTCCTGTCTGATATCTGCACTAATCGAATCTGCGGCCCTGATTAGCTGCTGATTCTCAGATTCGCTGAGTTCCACACTAATGAATCACAGAAGTGCCGCACCCGTGCGTCTGATTATCTGATCTGTAAGAGTGCTGCTGTATACACAGTTTCCGTGTCCTGGTATGTTCCTGGACTTTCCTGGACGTTCCCTGCTTTCCCTGTAACGCTTTACGGCGTACACTGGTGTAGAACGAACATCAGAATCTTGTCATCATTTTACAGAGGATCCACATTCAGCTCCACTTCCCAGCATTGTGGTGGTTTAAAATAACGCTAAAGATCAAACAGTGATCATTCCCTCGTTATAAAACAGTAAGCACACAAGTTTGTCTTGCGTAGGTGAGGTTACTTTGTGCAGCGCGCATTCGATCGGACGCTGTAAGGTAACTTATTTAACTTATTACTTATATTTAACTTATTATTATTATTAAAGCATCTATTCCATTTTTATATCAACAGATTAAATAAATAAGCAAAACGTAATACACTGTTCGCCTGATAAAATGCAATAAAATTCACATCATGTCACATCGGAATTATACGTTTTGTTGAACTCGTAATTACCGTTTGAGATTCTTCTCAAGATACAGCCACAGATAAAGCAGGCTGAAGTATCAGTTTAACGTTTATACGTGTGTATTAAACTTCCCCATCATTTCCTAGTATTGTTCAGGGATTACAAACGTTACAGGGAACAAAAAAAACGGAAACCGAAAAAGAGCATAAAGTTCCATTGCATGCAATTGAAAACGTGAATGAAATCACTAAATTGTTCCAGAGTGAAAACATTACTTTGTTGCAGTGTGATTTCAAGATAGCCCAAACCTATATCTAACATTTTCCCAATAGGCCTAACTTCCTGTCCTGAATTCGTCACTTCCTGCCAGGCTACAGGAGAATGTGAGGTTAGGTAACCGCTATAGCCAGGTTTCGAAGACGGAGTGACGTCTGGAAAATCCGTGTAGAAATCCTATATTTCTCCCAGAAAAACAAATTACACTGCAGAGTAGAAAGATGCTGTGAAGGATTTAAAGAAAACATCCTTCACTTTTTGCAGAAAAGCGCAAAGGTGAACCATCAACTAACGTTAGCGCTAAGATGGCGCTAATAATAAATTAGTAATATATTAATAAAGAATAAATCATTTCTAATACCTGACAATAGACGTGTGCATGGAATGTTGTTTGTTTGTAAGCCCAAGCCCACCTGCTGTGTTTGCATATATTATAACAAACGTAGTTTTCTCAAAATATGAAAAAAATAGTCGTTATAAGCCGAGCAGAATAAAACACTTAGTGTAAATGAATGATGAAATGCAGTAAATTCATCACAGAGGCTCGAGATGATGAGATAACTCTGACGTGACATGGGCTGGACCTCAGAACAGACCTGTCCTGATTGCGTTTTGGCCGTGTGCTGAGACTCGTGCCTGGGAAATAATTCAACTCGTTCACACTGATGCGTCACTGCGTTGCTGCGGCTGCTGTAAACACACCCTGCGGTGTACGGCGGCTGTTTTATAAATCACATCCTTTTATAATATTCACACTAAGAACAGACATGTCCTCGGTGGCCCATGTCTCCTGAGAGACTTTTGTAAATGAGTGCCTGATGAAAGCAGCGATTGGACGAACTTCACCGTGACATCACGGTGTGAACCGTATATCAGGTGTCTATAGGCCTGTCTCTGTTACGTGTTATTTATGACAGGCTGCAGAATTATACGTAGAAAAAAAATGGATTGTTGGTCTGATTTGTGTTTCATAAAGATTTAATTCATGTTTAAACGTTAAGTAAGATAAGACGTACTGTTTATGCCGTTAATATTAATAATAGCGAGACAATTATAGTCCATCAGTACAGTTACGGGAATCTGGTCGATTACAGGAAATGCTTTCAGGTTTATACCGTTTACAACAAGCGAGGCTTTAAAAAGAGCTGTAATGTTCTAAAAATAAATATTTAGGCACTCTTGATTTCCGAACGTACTTAAATGTCAGACCGTGACGTCACAGAACATTAAGTATGAATCATTTCCACGCTGTAATAAAGTGCATCAGTCATGGTGTGTAGCTCAGAGAGGTGTTTAATTCTGCAGTACTCCATCTTCCAGACGGGAGTTACTGTACACACGTCCGGGTGAGTGATGAATCTCCTGCGCTCTGCAGAAAGTATTTAGTTAAACCACTACGACTTCCACTTTCTGTCCACTAAAACCTAATCCCTATTTAATCAAGCGCTCTGACAGCATTGTTCAACATCCTCCTAAAATACACTGCGCTCAGATCATCGCAGCCGGAGAGGAACTGGTGTCCATGTTGGAACTGGTACACGGTTTCTTTATTAAATACTATAACTCAGGGGCGATCCTTCAAATGTGAACTTCAGCGCGTTTTTATTGGTATTAATTCACTGAAATATTGAATTGAAATCACAATAAAATCGCAAACATACACAGTATGACTTCATGACCTCGACCTTAGTATCGTGTGACTTTATTAAGTTGTGCATGAGTACTTGTCAGAGTCTGATATTTAAAAACAAACAAACGAAGCAATAGTCTGTGCTGGATCAAGTGCTATTCTCTGCGCTGCTGCATAATGAGTGTGGAAGCCATTTTGTGAAATTAAGCAAGTGATTAATGTAGTGGTATGTACTGGAGATACACTAGACACTCACCATCTTCTCATTCATATTTCATCAGAATAGTCTTTTTTCATTTTTCATCTTTTAATTGTCTCTTGCTTTTATGTTACATCCTGTTACATTTGACAGCAGAAGAAAAAAAAATGCAGTATCCTTATAAAGAGGTTTCATCTCAAGCTAAAGCGTTCAAATCGCAGAACGGTGAAATAGCTGATGTTTGAACGGATGTGTCAGAGGAATGACGTCTCTGGAGCTTTTATTTAAGTGATCGAGTTCCTAGCATGGTCATGTGACCTATTAATGATCAAGCCTGGCCACGCCCACTACAACACGCACGTAGAATAAAGATCAGAACAATCAGTGTGTATTAGAGTAGTGACTTTGAAGACACACCCATCTCTATGATTTATGGAGATCACTTATCCCGTGTGAATGGATCAGACTTCCTCCAGGAACATTACTGAACACACACAGGTCCGGAAAACTAATCCCGTCCGAGATTCCGGACTTGAAGTGGACCGGTGTGGAGTTACACCAAGAAGAACCGGAGCAGAGCACAAGTGTGTGTGTAGCCTTGTGAACGCAGAAACCAAAAACAGATTGATATACACAGCAGGGTTTGTGGCTTCACTGTGTTCAGGGATTGTTTAGCACTGCTTTATTTAGGGAAGTGTGTGTGTGTGTGTGTGTGTGTGTGTGTGTGTGTGTGTGTGTGTGAAGGCTGGCTATAGACGAATGGGCAGGGCAGGGAGACACGGTCAAGGTCCTGCAGCCTTCAGCTGAGCTCTTTAATATCTGACAGACAGCTCGAGATAAGGACTGACTCAGCTAAAACACACACACACACACACACACACACACACACACACACACACACACACACACAATCCATTCAGTGTTGAGTGAGACGACATTGTCAAGGCCAGAATGAAGAGAAAACAGAGGGTGTGGACAGAAGGGGAACACACACACACACACACACACACACACACACACACACACACACACACACACACGCAATCTTTGACATCTTTATCTTGCTATGTCACACCCAGTCACAATCAATCTCACTTAAATAATCGATGAGATAATCGCCGTGGTTCCTCTGATAAGTGTTGCGGTTCTGCGCTTACTACGTGACTCTAGTACCAGGTGGAGCTTTGTTCCATCACAGCGCTCATCTTCATCATCTTTAAAAAGAACAGACTTTACACTCTTAAATGTTCTTCGTCTGTCCCTCCGGACATGTAGCACCTCGACAGCAAAGCGTTTCCCAGTCAGGAACGTCACAAGTAGAACCTTTTTGGAAGCCAAGAACATATAATTATCCAATAAACCCTTAAAGAACCATTCTTCATAGCTAGAACCTGTCAGAACTGTTGTGGTGCCTGTAGACTCTTAGAAATAAGGGGTTCTTTACAGGTACATTGGATAATAAAGGGTTCTAAGCCTCTTAAAGCTGTAAGCATTTAGCATTTAATAGTCCTTTAAGAGTTCTTTATGGGTTCCCCAGATAATTAAGGGTTCTTCGTGTCTAAAAAGGGTCTAAAGAGATCTACTTGGAACCCTGTCTGATAAAAACTGCTACGTAGAACCTCTAAGCATTCTCAAAG
>CM040993.1:18577215-18597507 GCA_022985145.1 Pangasius djambal
TCTCTCTCACACACACACATATACACACACACTCTCTCTCTGTCACACACATATACAGACACACACACACACTCACACCCCGATGTGCTGCTGCAGAGCGCGCTTTATACCGGCCAGAGGAGCCGGAAGTGACGTCAGCCCCCCAACACTCGCCTAGCACTCCTGTTAGTGTAATTATTTTTTAAATTATTTACAGGCTAAGCTCATTTCACCTCCCCAGCAGACCGCGTGCTGCTCAGCTTGTAGACATCTGCGTTGTTTATAAATGTAATGAATGAAGTTTCCCAAAGAACCCATTCTCTCTACTGAACTTTATTCTGTGTTATAAAATTAAAGGTACTATCATCCTACTGTATATCCTCATATCAGTTCATTTTTATTACATTTTAATTATATATTCTTATATATTATGACTTGCAGATCATTAAGAGAGAGGTCAGAGGAGAAGGAGCAGACTGGAAGTCTGTAGTAACCCGAATAAGCACTCTGTACAAATGTGGTGAGCGGAAAAGCATCTCAGAACACACAACACATCAAACCTTGAGGTGGATGAGCTACAACAGCAGAAGAACACATCAGGAACATCCAAAGAACAAGCATCGGAGACTATCATGGGCACAGACTCACCCAGACTGGACCTCAAGGTTCGAGGTGATGTGCATGCTGAGATGCTTTTCTGCTCACCACGGTTGTAAAGAGTGATTATTCGAGTTCCTCTGTCCTTCCTGGCGGCTCGTGACCTGCGTCTGCAGGCGTTTATGCAGTGTGCTGCTGCCACGTGATTGGCTGGTTAGATACCTGCATAAATGTGCACGTGTACAGGTTCCTAATAAAGTTGATGGTGAGTGTATGTTTTTTATGTATTTATCTATTTTAATTTATTTAATAAAGTATGTTTATTTGATTAATTAACCAATTAGTTAATTTATAATTATATTTTATATAAAATAATTTTTTCTGGTCTATTTTAATGCATATATATATATGGAGAATTTTACCACATCACTACCTCAGCTGTACCTTTAAGGAGAGAGAGAGAGAGAGAGAGAGAGAGAGAGAGAGAGAGAGAATTCTGTACCTGTTGTTTTTAAAGTTTCTGTTTATTGTAAAATCTTACATTCTGAGCAAACAGCAAAATGGTGGTCATGAATATAAAATGCTTTCTACGTCATTTTCTTCAGTATTTATTTAATTTCCTTTTTTTTCATGGGCTTAATCACTGAATTCCAGAAATCAGACACACACACACACACACACACACACACACACACACACACACACACACACACACACACACACACACACACACACACACACACACACACACACACACACACACACACAGACACACACTGACACAGACACACACTGACACACACAGACACACACACACACACAGACACACACTGACACACACTGACACAGACACACACTGACACACACTGACACACACAGACACACACAGACACACACACACACACTCACTGAACACAGCAAAGCTGTTTAAAAAAAACTGCAAACAAGAAATAAATAAAAATACTCCAGAGTAGAGAGGGAAGACAAGGGCTCTAGGACAAGAGACTCGATAACTCGCAAAAACACCCGAGAAAAACTTGCCAAAGAAATCTAGCAAAAAATTCAAACAGTCCTAAATACCTGTGTCAATTTTCAATAAATTTCAAATTCAAATAAACAGCCAAAATATCCTGGGGGAAAAATACACAACTTGTACAACAGTCTGGCAAAATGACGCATAATGATCTGAAATACCTGCAAAATATCCAAAGAAGTAGGAAACAAACTAATGACATTACTGCTGAGAATACAGTACTGCTGAGAATACATTACTGCTGAGAATACATTACTGCTGAGAATACAGTACTGCTGAGAATACAGTACTGCTGAGAATACAGTACTGCTGAGAATACAGTACTGCTGAGAATACATTACTGCTGAGAATACAGTACTGCTGAGAATACAGTACTGCTGAGAATACATTACTGCCAAACAAACAAACAAAAACAAACAGTGGAGTTTAAATATCATCCAGAGGACTTGGAACAAATCTTCAGGAATCTGGTGGAATCTAATAACTGTACAGAAAACGAGGGGAAAACGAATAAACAGTCAGAAAAGCACTTTATCTTTAGTTACGTTTCTTATTTCCTGCCTCACTCTGTTCACTGCAGTCTGAAACGACTGTTCTGTGTAACAGTCAGAGGAGAACTGCTATCGGACCCGTTACTGGGAAATCAAGCCCACGTTTAAGCCGAACAAAGAAAAAGATAAACGCATTTTAAAAGAGAGAAAAAACTGAGTTTGTTCCTATCATCAGGTGCGTGACGGGATATTCATCTAATCAGACACGGTGCTTATCATGTTTATTAAAAGAGGTGGAGAAATCACATCTGTCTGTTCTCTGTGTGTGTGTGTGTGTGTGTGTGTGTGTGTGTTGTTTTATACTTAGCAGATACACAAAACTATCAGACATGACAAACAAGTGAATAATTCTTTTCCACACAAAACATGATATGATATGTAATGTCATTTTATTTTATGATGCTAAAACCATCCAGTTGCAATGCCATCTATAACACACTTATAATACACGCACACACACACACACACACACACACACACACACACAGGAGGAGATTTAATTTCCTGTGTCTGTGTGTTTGGAGATGAGATGATCTTTCCTCTGTTATATAATCAAAGCCAAACAGAGTTCAGGACTAAAATAAAACACACAAATGTATACTCATTAACACAAACGTACACTCAGGAACATTAACACAAACGTAGGCTCAGGAACATTAACGCAAACGTACACTCAGGAACATTAACGCAAACGTAGGCTCAGGAACATTAACGCAAACGTACACTCAGGAACGTTAACACAAACGTAGGCTCAGGACGTGCACGTGTAGTTTATATAATTTTATTTCAGTTTTATAATGAGCTCAGTTACAGCTAATAACTCGTTATGATAATTTACAGTCCTGACTAATGCTAATGCTAGTGGCTAGCTGCTACAGTCTACTTGTAACCTGCTTCTGGTAGCTTTTCCGCTGTAATGACACTGTGTGTACAGGACAGGTGTTTTGCATGTCTTGGCCACGCCCCTTTCCCCCGTCAGAGCCACGGGCGGTAATATCATCTATCAGCGATAGTTAGGAGGCACGACAGGACGGTGGTATGTTATTGTATATTAATATATGGTATATGATGGTATATTACACACGATCTCTCTCAAGCCTAGTGATGTAGCTGAGGTTGAAACTGTCAGAGCCAGACTTCACACACCATGCTGACACTGACGGTTTAGGCCACGCCCACATTTAAAATCCAAATCCAGGTACATATCTGATCAGCCAAATCACTGAGAGGTGAAGTGAATAACATTATCTTGTTACAATGGCACCTGTAAGTGCTCGAAGTTGATGTGTTGGAAGCAGGAAAAATGGGTAAGTCTAAGGATCTGAGCGACTTTGACAAGGGACAAATTGTGATGGCTAGACGACTGGGTCAGAGCAGCTCCAAAATGTCAGGTCTTGAGCAATGTTCTGCTGGGAAACTTTGGGTCCTGGCATTCATGTGGATGTTACTTTGGCATGTAGCAAATGTCTCTAATGGCAGTGGCCTCTTTCAGCAGGATAATGCGACCTGCCACACTGCAAAAATTGTTCAGGAATGGTTTGAGGAACATGACTTGTTGACTTGGCCTCCAAATTCCCCAGATCTCAATTCGATCGAGCATCTGTGGGACGTGCTGGACAAACAAATCCGATCCATGGAGGCTCCACCTCGCAACCTACAGGACTTAAAGGACCTGCTGCTAACGTCTGGGTGCCAGATACCACACACACCTTCAGAGGTCTAGTGGAGTCCAGGCCTCGACGGCTCAGAGCTGTTTTGGCGGCACAAGGGGAACCAACACGATATTAGGCAGGTGGTTTTAATGTTATAGCTGAACGGTGGCGCTGTGGCATTGCGTCACACCCATAATACACACAAAATTAGAACAGGAATGGGTGCAGGACACAAAATCAGTGTTCTGTGATGAACATTTCCATCTCTGGATTCGAACGCTGTGGTGTGAATGGAAGAGAATGTCCACATGAACAAGTCAGAGAGTACAAAGGAGATTGAGATGTTGTGCATGGAAGCTTGTTAGACATTACAGGAAAAGGTTCAGCGCTGTAGAAGGTGAGGCTCAAAGCTCGCGCGTGATACATCTGTAATTCTACCCCAACACATTTTCTACACACTGCAGGTTGTCATGTGATGGAAAGCTCTCGCTCGACCTGCTGACTGCCCTCTAGAGTTTAATTCCTCTTCATCCTGATTTCCCATGACGGGTTGTTAGGCAGCTCCTGGTGCTCACAAGCTCTCCGTTTCTCTCAGGAGGATGCTAATGGAGTCATACACACAGCTTTGAGTAGAAAAAAAAAAAAGCAGCAGGTTACAATAACATGGTCTGGATAATGAGCTATGAGGATCAAAAAAAAATAAATAATAATAATAAAAACACAATATTACAGTTTCAGTGAAATGACACACACACACACGCGGAATGCTTGTTGGTTTTTCCAGAATCAAATTTCCGGCTTGGCGACCTGACGAGATGTTAATCAGGGAGATCATAAAGCAGGCTGGCGTCAGCGTGGGCTCGGTGTTTACCCTGCATCACATGACCGCGCAACCTCGCTGATACGAGCGAAGCTGAGGATTATTACAGAACACACCTGCGTGGGATTATTTGTTAGAGGAAACAGTGAAATCTGTTATAAAGTCAGATCAACATGTTACCATGACACTGGGTCATGTGATCTGGTGTTGTTCACACTTCTGTGTTAGCTTAAGATAGCATTGAAATAAGCTTTAACACGAGACTTACACAGGTTAGGAAGAACAGTGAGGTGTGAAAGAGCGTGTGTACAGCTTTATTTAAAGAGAATAAAAAGCACATCTCAGGTTGCGACATTTCAGTAATCGCATTACGTCAATCCAAACACTTCAGTCCTCTCGTCTGAACAGTAACGAGTTTTCAGGCCAACCTCAGGCCGTCTGTGTCCAGACGAGCTCGGCGCTCAGCTCACACAATTACCTTCTCCAGCTAAATCAATTAGAAGAGCATTAGTGTGGGTTAAATGGAGTCTGCACCTGCTGCTGCGCTAAAACGCTTCATATCCGGTCAGGTGGATCAGGAAAGGTCATCAGGTCAGAGGACACAATGTTCTCATCATGCTTGTGCTTTTTTAAACTTCAGTCTGATGAGCTTCACATGAGCAAACAAAAGCGTGATGTCGTCTCTCACTTGCAGAGACACTCTAAAGCTCTCATCTGCAGCTTTGCTTGGTCACTTACTAACAGTCTGAAGGATGCCAAGATTATCGTAAAGTTAAACTCCACCCAGAAACACAGGAGATATGTTTATACTGAAAGACCTGTGATGTGTTTAGTGATTCTGGTGCTAATTTGTTGGTTGTTCTGTATTGTCGTTATTCCTGTGACTAGTTAGCGGTTGTGTGCTGCACGCATGTCACAGGGAGACACTGTTATTATTATTGCAGCTACAATGGAGCTTAGTAGGAGAAACAAATTTCAGCAATCTCAAATACAGTCTCAAACACTACAGGTTTCACTGATGGGTTTTGCTCAGAGTCCCAGAATGCAATGCGGCTATACGACGCTGAGTTACAGCAGAGACCCGGCTCGGCTAGTTAGCGATGTATGAGATAACGACGGAGATGGTGTTGCTTTGGAAGCTGATCTGTCTGAGCAGAGTGTACAGATGTGAGACTAAAGCCCTAAAGCGCCGCTGCATTGCTTTCTCTAGATAGAGATGAAGTGAGGGTTAAATCCCACTGCACCACTATCCGCAGCTAGTCGAGCGGCATCGTGGGTAAAGGTGGACACCGTTAACCAAAGAAATGAAAACAGACCAACATGATGAAAGAACTCAGAATACATCTTGAACATTGTTGTTGTATTAGAAAGATTAATAAGCAAGTCATCTGTGGAGGAGTTTGTCTGGCTCCGCCTACTTATCTAGCCTCCGTCCTTTATACCCACATGTACTGTCTGATCGTCTGCTCTCTGTCACTTCCTCTCAGCTCGTCATAGGAGACAGGGCTCAAAATTGTGGAAAGCTCTTCCCTTGTCCATCTCCGTCCTCGCACCTCGCTCCCTGATTTTAAAACACAACCCAGAACCCGTCTTTTCCCACTTTGCTTTTCTTGCTTACCTAACAAGTCGTATCTGCCTGTCTTATTGTTCCCTATATATATATATATATATAAGCACTATTCTAATCTAACATTTTATCAGACATACAGTTACAGATATCAGACAGCTGCACTCTGTAAATAGCGAATAATTGCGCCTAGATACAGTATAAATACTGGGTGCCATTACTTTTAGGAAGAATGCGTTTTCTCCTCGTTCTGGTTCCTTAAGGTGTCACTGCTAATTTGTTAGGAGTTGAGGTATGAGATGTTGGAGAAGCGCTACAGTACTGCAGAGTGAAGCGATTTGATGCTTCACGCTGCGCTGTGTGCAGGTTTCAGCTGGAGTCCAGGTCTAGCAGGAGAAAAGGAAAGACACGAGCGCAGAGTGGAAGAGGAGCGTGGACAGCCGAGCTCCCGCTGATGCGGCCGTGTCACTCCTCACAGCACGCGGTTTGGTGTAGATATACGGATGGTCCTGGATTTAAAAAAAAACGAGAACACAGAGAGAGCGAAGAGAATTTAAAAAAGGAGCAGGAAATGGATGAAGGATGCAGAGCAGGCGATGTGATTTTAAAAAGCTTATTAAAACAGCAGAAGCTTTACCACAGGAGGACACATGAGCTGGATCGGGGTTGAAAAACTCTCAACCATAAGCTTCTCCCCAACAGGCTGGAACTGAGAGTGAGAAAGAGAAAAAAATCCCTCAGAGCGCGTCTCATTACTGCAGTTATTATTGTGCTTAAAGCCCTATTCAGACGGGATTCGTTTCCCGTGTGGATAAAGCTTTAGTCGAGCGTTTCTACTTCTGCAAAGCCACGGCATCTGGACCTGAAGTTATTGCTAATGTTGTAAGAGAAGAAGCAGCTCTTCCAGACATCGCTTGTTTAAATGGCATGTTTTTCTGTGTTTCACCGTCGGGGTTGGCTGATTCGCAGTGATGGGAATTTCGCCTCTCTTCAGTGAATCAAATTATTTGACTCAGGTCACTAAGAGTCGACTCTTTCGGCTCCCGAACGGCTCATGTATGTGCGTCGGCTCTAAAGGTTCACCTAAAGGAGCTGACTCATGGAGTCCACTCGTTTTTCGTGAACGTCACGCTTGCGTTATGAGACTGCTAATGCAGATTGATTTCCGGTCTCTTCTGTATCCACCATCGTAGTCACTGGTGCTTGAGGCTCCTAGTGATAGAGGACTTAGTTACAACAAATGTCCATCAGAGAGATGTGACATTACTGAAAAACATCTCTCTCTCTCTCTCTCTCTCTCTCTCTCTCTCTAACGCTAAACTCACCATGTTGTTCCAGAGACCCTTGGCCAGCTCTTCATGTCCTTTTATGGTGAAGTGGAAACAGTCCGGGGTGAAGAAGCTCATGTCAATCTTCCCATTCTTACCAGAAGAAGAGAGATGTAAGACCACATGACATCACACACGAGTGACGTTTCAGGAATTTCACTTTAAGTTTTATTGTTTTTGAAAAACCTACCAAATTCAGGTGTTTTTTTTTTTTTTTTTGGTTCAATTGAATTAAATCTGTTTATAGTGGAACCTAAAACTCCGTTCAAATTGTCTATGTATAAAATAATCAACCTAGCTGCGAGCTGCGAGCTAGCTAAACTCCTAGCATCAGTCATTAACCAGCTTACGCTTAGCGTCTACATTTCCCGGTTGCCTAGTAACAGTGTGACATTAAAGCTGCAATCGAGACGAACTCTTACAGGAAGTCGTGGAGGGTCTGCGTGTTTCAGAAACGGCTGAAGAACCACAGCGAAGTCGCTTTTAAAGAACCGGTCAGTATGGAGGAGCTGTTCCAGGGCATTCTGGGAGAACAGAAAAAAAATGTAATTTAAAACATAAAATAATAATAGTAATAATCTTTATTTATATAGCTTGCTTGAGCTGAGGGAAGAATAACAGTAAGATACACCATTCGCAGATTTAAATTCCTCGTGGAAGTCGAGATTTCATTACGTATGATAACGTATTTCCAGCCAATGGCGTGCGAGATACGCCACACCCCCCACCCGATCTATACAACCTTAGTGATCTAGCTATATATGGAGAGCAGCGAAGAGTTTAATGAGGCTTTTTTTTTTCATCTGTGGTGGATTTCTTCATCCACGTCTGTCCACTTTAACCAGGACGGTATCCTAGGCAACGAGATGCCGTGTGGTTTTTGGAGTTTTGCTGTATGCTTTTTAATCAACAAGCGGAGGCGGAGCCGGAGACGGAGAGCCACAGGGTCATCACCTCCACAAATCCATAAATACAGATGAATAAGACTAGCTGTTCGATCAGAACAAAAGTAATGGCACCCTTTAAAAGAAGGAAGTTCGTTAGTTAGTGTGTGTCTGTGGTAGACACCGCACTGCAGTGGCTGAGCTGCTTTACTGGAAGATTTAGTCGTTCTTAAGAGGTGCTCTATCACCGTGTAGTCACCATTTGTCATTTCCGGTTTTCTCTTTACCTTTCATGGAGTTTTGTGGGCGTGGATAAATGTAAATGTGGCGTGAACGTGCTTGGTAATTTTACGGCTGATTGGCATAAGTGACCAAGAAGAAAATCAGCGAAAACATTTATACACAACTTTAAAGTTGTGAAAGACTGATAAACGTGGCACGTTATGATTCTGAATTAGACACTGAGAAGCTGGATATGAACAAAGAACAATAAGGAACCTAAAACAGAACCCTGTGGGACACCGCAGTGCACATTCCACTCTCCACTGACGCTAAACTCAGACACTTCAGCGTCCCGTAGTCAAGTACACCTCCACCACTGAGACGCCGCTGAGCGATCTGTAGGGGTTTTATTCCGTCATACACGATCTTCACACCTGGAACTGGAGGTTGACGTCAATCAGCTCTTTCAGATCAGCAGAGTCCGAGGCTGGCTTCACCAGACACGAGCAGAAGGACCTGAGGAGATTGGACCAGGTTTGTGAATAAAGAATTAATGTAGAATTAACGTGAAAGCCAACATTGTGCGTATGAAAGAAGAACAATAAGAAACCGAAAACAGAACCGTGAGGGACACTGAATTACACTTCTTTAACTTAGACACTTAATTTAGCTACGTTTACTAAAAAATGACGTAAAATAAAATCATGCCTCTTAATCGATTGGTTTTCCCTGATGAAGTTTATGAAAAGCTTGAAAGTGCCATCGTTACTTAAACCATAAAACACAGTTATGGATTTATTTTCTATTTTACAGGAGACTGTAGTGTTAGTGGAATAAATTGTAATCGAATTACATCAAATCCCCAATTTGCCTAGTTTTAGCTCCCACTGTGTTATTTGTTATTTTTTAAATGTCCTGTTGCTTTCTTTGTGTCCACGCAGCACATGTACAGAACCTCTGGAGCAGACAGCCAGGCGTGGGCTTCTGCACCTCCCTCAGCCTCTCCATGGGTAAAATCTGAACCACATTCACAATCATCCGAGGAACCTGAAGGCAAATAAAGAACCGCTGTAAAGAAATAGCGATGGAAATTCCAGTCAGATCAATCGACTCAGCTCACCCGTAAGAGTCGACGCCTTCAGCTCCTAAAGGGCTCATGGCCTTTTTTTTTTTTTTTTTTTTTTTTACCCCAAAGATGGTCGTGGATTTAACACTTAAAATGTTCAGTTAAAAAAACACTAAAGAAAGCAGCTAGAAATAAAAAATATTTCCGTTAACACTCTGATATCGCTGGTGATGTGATGACATCATCTCGACATCGTGATCAATGATGTCACGGTGCGTTTTTCTGAGATTTTGTGGATATCGCAATATATTTTCTTTAATCATTTAACGACTCTACTGGAAGTGATGTGGTCAAAATTTTGTATTTAATCTTTTTTTTTTTTTTTTTTTTTAAGTCTCACCTTTTCAAGGTTAAATATTTATCTCCATCTCCATCTCCATCTCCATCCATACACCTCCTACAAACACCCAACCTCCATCTCCATCTCCATCCATACACCTCCTACAAACACCCAACCTCCATCTCCATCTCCATCTCCATCCATACACCTCCTACAAACACCCAACCTCCATCTCCAACGTTACTAATTTATTTTAGTATTGCAATTTAGTATTCAGTGTTATTATTGCATTTATTGCACATTAGAATCCATATAATCCATATATATATTCTTATACACTTATATATATATATTTTTTTTCTTTATATATTTTTCTTTATATTTAATATTTTTTTCTGTATTTCCTTTTCTATGTTGGAGCAGGTGTAGAAAGCATTTCACTGCCCGTCGTACTGTGTATGGTGACGCATGTGACAAATAAAATTTGAATTTGAATATTTTAGTATTTTTTAATAAACGAAAATTATACAATTTTAAATAACAATTTAAAAAAAAAGATATTATTTCGGGACACATTAAATAAAGTGTTTTTGTTTTTGTTTGTCAGTAAGCGAACCTATATATCGTGATGCCTATCGCGTATCGCAGAAACGTCTGAGAGAATCGCGCAACGACGTTTCCGTCATATCGCCCACTTCTCCGCCAGACCGAGTGAGATCTCACTCAGCTAGTTTAGAGTCAGAGGATCGGTGCGTTCCGGCTCAAAGACGCCGATCCAGGCGGGGTTTCGGACGCGGGAGTTGAACACGGAGGAAAAACGCCCCAGACGCTGCTGAAGAATCGGTGATTTCAGCAGAGCCGCCAGCTCCATCACGCCAGTGCACCGATTAAGCTCTAAAAGCTATTAATGTGTAGCCTGTGTGTGTGTGTGTGTGTGTGTGTGTGTGTGTGTGTGTGTGTGTGTGTGTGTGTGTGTGTGTTTGTTTATCTGCTCAAATAAAACAGCCTAAAAATAGCGACGTCCTGAAACAGATTTTATTTTGACTACGGAAAAGACGACGAGTCGATGAGTTTTTCGACTCGCTGGTCGAGTAGTAAACATTAGCGTGAGATATTTTAACCCTTTCATGCATAAATTATTTAAAACACACTTTCGATTTTCTTTTAGTTTTCTTAAAATCGCATAAAATCTAAATATCAAATATGAAAATGTAAATGGATCGTCCATGAGTAAAAATGGCTAAAACAGTAAAATTATATCTGAAATAATATAGAATAATAAAAAGAAATGTCCAAATTTTTAACATTTTAACATATAGGTCTAAAATATATAATGCTGAAGATCAAAAAAGTAGAAATTTTTTAAAAATTATTATTTCTAACATATAAAGTTTACACAGTTTAAAAAAAAACATTAGTATAAAATAAATAAATAAAGAAAGAAAGAAAGAAAGAAAAAAGAAAGAAAGCTAGTTTTTGGTTGAGTCTGGCAAAAAGAAAAAAAAAACATTTTTTTTTTTACTTTAAATTTTTTTATGTAGAAACTTAGTAAAGTTTGAAGATCACAAATAGTTGTGAAGGACTGTATTGATAAATCGTCCGCAGGTGCGTTTACACCAGGAGTTCGCTACACTGACGTATATGGAGCCTCTAAATAGCCGTTTTAATGCTTATATTTCTACCTCATTCATCAGCATCTCCAAGGACGTGGCCATGTAGTGGATGAAGTTCTCCACTGAAAACAGGGACTGTGTGAATAAAGAGAGGAACGGAGGAATGAAAAGGATGGACAGACTCTGAGCGAGGTTACACGCGAGAAGAACAGCAGTACAGGTATAGATACGCTGTTACTCCGTCTACACTAAACGTGTGTCACGTGTGGAGCGGCTGGAGCTCTGCACCTTGTCCTTGCAGTAATCACAGATATCGTTCATGCCGATGAGAACCGTCAGCAGTTTCCAGTCCTCATCGAAGTTAACGTCCTGGAGTTAAAATACCGCCATCAGTTTATTTCATTACAGAATAAAATACAGGAGTACGAGCGGGAGAGGTTCTGAGAGCGGATCATCAGTAACACTCCGGTTCTCCCACGGTTCTCCACGGGTTCTCACCTCAAGCGTCTTCAGGGTGTCGATCAAATGCCGAGTTTGTCCAGGAAGATTACTTACACACACACACACACACACACAGGAGAAGTGTGTTATTTTTAAAGTTAACTTTACGCCTGGAAAATTGGTCAGAAGGTGTTGATTCATTTTCTGTAACCGAAGCTGACACCTACTAGGTGTTGTGTCCCGTCACGGCCAGATTCAAACCCGTCTCACTGAGCGGAGCCGGGGTTCCGTGCACGGTTCTGCTCCGAGCCGGACCCACTAGATCGGGGTTAAAGAGTCTGAGGATGTCTGAAACACACACACAGTGCAGGTACTGGAACTGGAGAACCAAAAAAATAAAAAAATAAACATGATGCTATAGAAGAACCATTTTTAGTTCCCTTAAGGACCATTAGATGGTTGTTGGTGCCACAGAGAACAAAACAAACGCCACCGTAAATGGAGGTGAAGGTGGAACCCTGTGGAAGGATCTTTGTGGTAATAAATCATTAGTTTTTTGTGGCAGCAACAGAACCTGGTCTGGACTGAAGAGTTCTTTACAGAACCAAAAAAAGTTATTTAGGGAACCACGAATGGTTCCTCTTCAGCAAAACCTTTCTGGAGCCTTTATCGTTTGGAGAGGACGAGGACGATGTCAGTGTATCTGATGATGCTTTCTTTTGAATGATGTCTCAGGAGAACTATGTTTGGGTTCCTTGAAGAACCTTTTGATAAATGGCCCTTTGACTATTTTTTGTTGGTGCCACAATGAACCAAAAAACTGGAACAAGTTAGAAGGTAGAACAGAATTTCTTCATCGTGGCAGTAACAAAAAATGTTTAAAAAATGAGTTCTTTAGGGAACCAAAAGGATTTTTGAGGAACCAACAGTGGCATCGTTTTAAAGCCTGAGATCTTTATTTTTTAGAGTGTATGATGTCAGAGTTAGAGGTTAGATATTACAGTGGGCGATGTCAGTATATCTGGCAACCCTTCAGAAAGTTCTTTAGAACTTACAGAGGAACCAGTATGTCGTAGAAGAACCATTTTTGGTCGTGTGAAGAACCTCTTGATTTTCTTGCTGCCACAAAGGAAAAAAAAATCCCACCATAAATATTAGCACCCTGCGGAAGATTTTTTTTTTTTAATAGGAAATCTGAGAAAAATCTTTAGAATGATGTCACGGGAGAACCATTTTTGGTTCCTTAAAGAACCCATTCATGATCTTAGTATTATAGGGTTCTATCTCTCTCTTATTCTTAACCCAGGTAGAGTCGTATAATATTAAGCTCACGCTCTGATGTCTGGTTCTCCGGTGCCTGAAGAACCATTTCCCATCAATAAATATGTACATGATGCAGAAGGTTCTGGAAGAATCTGGAAACGGTTCTTTGCTCTAAAGAACATTTTCTAGCTCCTGTTTTTATAGAGTGTATGAGGATGTCAGTATATCCACAAACGCTTTAAAATAAAGCTCAAAGAAAAGGTTCTTTAGAACCCTTGTTTGGTTCCTGAAGAACCTTTCATTGATGGATCTTTAACCATTTTATTGGTGCCACAGAGAAGAAAAAGTGGAAGGAGATGTTTGTGGGAGAAAATGATTCGTTTATTGTGGCAAGTGAGTTTAAAAAGAAGCAAAAAGAAAGAAAGAAAGAAAGAAAGAAAGAAAGAGAAACGTGGGTTCTTTGTGGAACTTTGTGTTTTTTTTAAAAATAAAAACACACCAGTATTTTTTACAGAAACATTTTGAAGAACCTTTACTCGCATCTTAATTATTAAAAGAGTGTGCAACAACTCTTTAGAAATAAAGTACAGAAAAGGTTCTTTAGAATGATGTCACAGGAGAACCAGTGTTTGGTTCCTTAAAGAACCTTTTATCATCTCCCACTCGATCCTAACCCTACTGATGAGTGTCTCTTTCACAACAAAGTTCTCATAAGCACAAGCTGGAAAAGGTTCTTCTATAAGAGTGTGTGTGTGTGTGTGTGTGTGTGTGTGTGTGTGTTACAGTAACAGACATATAGCGGTTATAATGTGTAATAAACGCTGAATAAAGCTTCAGTAGGACTTACTTGCGAGTGTTATAACGTTCTGGAAGGTTCCGTAGCCGCCGATGCTGCGTGAGGTATTAAAGGTAAAAGACATCAGTGTTCAGGTTAAATCACTTAACCGCAGTGGAACTGTTTCTGTTTAAATGTAGGATGTAGCTGAGTGCAAAAGTTTGTGCACCCTCACCTCTAAATTCTGACCCCAGCAGTCACTTCGGCTCTGCTGACAGACTGTTTGGTTTGTTGATGAACATAATGAACATATTTCTTTCATTTTTTTTTCCAATTTAAAACTTCAGATCTTTTCTTTCTTTCATTTTTTGTGCATTTTTTTACTTTCCATTTTTCTTATCTGGCTTTAACAGTCCAAGGAAATTCAGACTTTGTTTTTTTTTAACTGAAACTTTGGTGGATCTAAGGATTTTTGGATAATTAATGGTTCATTTTGGATAATTAATATTAATATGTACTAATAATATATTTATCCAAGCGCACTATCACTATTATTATTAGTATTATTTATATTCAGATTATTTGCACATTATTACAGTTTGCACATCTGCATTTTTATCCGCTGCATCACGCTGCTTACCTTCGCCTGTGTACTGTTTATCTCACCTAACTGCACCAGAATTCTTATTTATAGCCATCTGCATTCCTGGTTATGCATCATGCAGTTTACCTTTACCCGAACACGGTTAACTTACTGCCCCATAACCCTGTTACCCCATTTTAACTTTAGCTATTTGCACTACTAGCCGGATGCTAACTGCGTTTCGTTGTCTCTGTACTCGCACTCTGACCTAATCTAATATTTCACTTTATTTCATCTTTAAATCAACTCAGAATTTAGGTTTTTTTTGGTAGATAAACTGTAAAATGAAATTTTTCTTCTTCTCTGCCCCCAAACCCACGGGGGTGTAAACTTTTGCACGGTGATCGTTCACAGCAGGTGTATTGTGTAAACTGTGTGTAATTGGTGTGATGTGATGACCTCCATGAGACGTGTCGGAATTCGATGGGTATTCCCAGCACGGTGGTGGCGTTCGCCCCGATAGCCGTCTGCAATCACACAACCACCAGCATTCTGCGTCAGTCACTACAGACACAGCGCCGTGGACTTCTGCACTCTGATTGGCCAGAAATTTTACACTAATAGCGTTGTTTTTGTGTAACTGGGGGAAAGACCACACCCACTTCCTACTTTACTGAAGGTTCACACTCACCGTCAGAGAATCTCCCAGAGCAGCAATCACCTTAATATCTGCTGCTTTCACCACTTCAACTGCAACACACACACACACACACACACACACACACGCACGCATTTATCAAAAACATCACAAAACAAAACAATTTACAACTGCTAAACAAAAACACACAATCAAATAAATAAAGCATGAGAACAGTCTCACAACTGCTAAACACAAACAAACAAACAAATAAACAAACAAAGCAGGCAAGCAAGCATGTGAACAGACTTTACAACTGCAGAAAATATGTTCCAAAAAAGAAAGAAAGAAAGAAAGAAACAAACAAACAAACAAAAATAATAATAATAATAATAATAATAATAATAATAATAATAATAGCATTTCCAGGTGCCAGAAATATGGTCACATAAACAAACATAAATAACTAAATAAACAGACAGACAGACAGACAGATAGACAGATAGATAGATAGATAGATAGATAGATAAAATAAAATATCAACTTTAATGTCGTACTCTTAAAGATTCGATTATCATCATAAATAAATAAAACCGTTTGTGAGAATGTGTGGTTTTGATGCTTTGTGGAGAAGAACGAGGGAATGAGGAGGACAGACGAAGCCAGACTGGAGTTTCTTTAAAATTTAAAACTTTGTTCTATTTTTTTTTCCAACAAGGATTTTTTTTTCTAATCATCAAACCAGCCATGAAGATGCTGTAAAATCCATTTCACAAGGCGAGGGAAGTTCATTTCACTCCAACGACAAGCAGAGAAAAGCTTCGAACAAAAGCAACTCCAGCTGAAGCAGTTAACTGAAGCAACAGCCTCGTCACTGCGATGAACACCGTATCACTCACGCAGGACATCTGAGGTGTCGCTCGGACGTTTGTAAAGATGATCAGTAATCTTCATCAGACCTGAGATCTGGTGTGATATTCCTCGATTTAAATGGAGTGATAGCACTCAGAGGTGGTTTGCTTCTCTTACCTGATGTGGGTACGGTGGATGAAGGGCTCATATCAGGACAGCGGAGAGGAGGATGTTCAAAACTCACAGGTCTGCTTTTCTCAGGATGTTCCTACAACACGAAACACACACATCACCTCAAACCCACAAAGCGCTGATTACTTCTCTAGAACAGCAGCTCCGACAGCAGCGCAGGTTTACATTAATGCACTCGTTCTGATACGCTATCGTTTCCATAGTAACAGCTCATTCACAGGGACTCGTACAGCGGACGCTCCACGGAAACGGATTAAACAACGTTGTGTAAACGTCGATGTGGTGAAGTTTTCCGTAAGGAGGCGTTTATTTACGTAACGTTTATGGAAGGAGTCTCCAGCGTCAGTGTGTTGTAACAGTCAGAGGTAAAGCTGTAACTGTGAGATTTCCGACATCTTCGGAACAGAGGACTTTACGCTTGTTTGCGTTTTTTTGTCTGTGAATTTTGTCGCATTAACTTTAAGAGAGAAAAAAGTAGTGATGGAGCGTAACATAATGCCGATGTTCCACAACATTAACCGTAACGATAAACGGATAAACTGTAAAACACATTGCAATCGTTGTTAGGTTGCTGTGGTATAAGAGGAATAAAACACGTGGGGACGTGCTGTTACGGGAACTTTGGAATGGGAACAGTAACTGCGCTTCATCACACCACTCCGCCGGTGATTAGTTTACTGTAACAGCACAACACACAGTGGCTTATTCTTTTTATAAAGTGGTTTATATAAGAAACAGACCTTCCTCAGGGCTTCCTTGCTGTAATAGCGGAGTCCTTCTTCGTACTCCCTCCTCCACTCATCCCCTTAATGAAATAAAAAAAAAAAAATGCCTCAATGTCACCTTTCACCATAACCATCAACAGCACCTGTGACCTTTGACCCAAGACTACATCAGCAGTACAATCTTCACATCAGCAGCTTCAGTGAAGCAGAGCTCTGGCCTGATGGTGCGTCACACACTCCGCTCTCTCTAGAACTTACCTCTGACAGGACGGGAGGTGAGCAGGCACGTTGCCACGGCGATCCAAAGCCCCTCCATGATGGGGTGTGTGTGTGTGTGTGTGTGTGTGTGTGTGTATGTATGTGAGAGAGAGAGGGAGAGAGAGCACGTGGTTTGGACAATGGCTAAAGCACATGGTCAGAGCAGGTCATTATATCAGGGCCCCCTTTAGCTCACCTCACACACACAAAACAGCTGAGTGACAAAGCTCTCTCTCTCTCTCACACACACACACACACACACACACACACACACACACACACACACAGTGCTGCCAGAGTATTCACACACCGGGGATGGAGTGTGGTCAGGTGACATGAACTGACACAAGGGTTTAAAACTAACTACGATACTCAGACTGTGTGATGAAGTGTTTATAACGCCAGCGTCTGATCAAAAGATCATCTGGGAATAAGAACATGAAAAGTCGGGATGCAGTAATGTTGGAATTCTACACTGATGGAACACACACACACACACACACACACACACACACGGCTGCTTTAATCAGTCTCCACTGATTTATTGTCATTTTTGACTTTTAAACTAAATGAATTTTTTTTTTAAATGTACAAAATTATAAATAAAGTTAAAGCAGTTCATTCAGTTTCAGTATGAGCTTTATTCTGATCTGGGTGGCGGTGGAGACGGGGAGAACGAGGGAGACTCCAGACAGACACCGAGACGGAGAGAAGGCGCCGGACTCCAGACAGACACCGAGACGGAGAGAAGGCGCCGGACTCCAGACTCGAGACGGAGAGAAGGCGTCGGACTCCAGACTCGAGACGGAGAGAAGGCGCCGGACTCCAGACGGAGACGGAGAGAAGGCGCCGGACTCCAGACGGAGACGGAGAGAAGGCGCCAGACTCCAGACGGAGAGAAGGCGCCAGACTCCAGACTCCAGACGGAGATGGGGAGAAGGCGCCAGACTCCAGACGGAGATGGAGAGAAGGCCCCGGACTGCAGACGGAGACAGCGAGAAGTCGCCGGACTGCAGACGGAGACGGGGAGAAGAAGAGGAGGAGAGTAGGACTTGTAACCCGAAGGTGATCCTGAAGGTCACATGTTGTAGGTGGGGGAGTGAATGACCAGCATCTCTTCCACCCTCAATACCACGACTGAGGTGAGACCCCTGAGCAAGGCACCGAACCCCCAACTGCTCCCCGGCCGCCGCAGCAAAAAACACTGCCCACTGCTCCGGGTGTGTGTTCATGGTGTGTGTGTGTTCACTACTGTGTGTGTGCACTTGGATGGGTTAAATGCAGAGCACAAATTCCGAGTATGGGTCACCGCACTTGGCCACACGTCCCTTCACACTCACACACACTCAATAATCATCAGCTTTTGTTTTATTGAACAGATGAAACAGATGGTGATGTTTCTGCTCTCTCTGATACACACACACTCCTCTATTACTGCTCTTATCAACTAAAACCACCATAGTATAAATCGGACTTTTTGCAGTTCTGTCTCTCTGTCTGTGTGTGTGTGTGTGTGTAATAACTAAACGTGGTGTGTTCACGGTAAACATAAAGATGCAGATTTTTAGCTGTTGAAAAAATGAGAATACGACTAACAGACATGTTTGTAGACTAAATATCACACACACACACACACACACACACACACACACACACACACACACACACACACACACACACACGTGGGGGGTGAAGAAGCAAAGAAAACTGGAAAGAAATGAAGATTAAAGATACAGAAAGGAATAAAGGAGAGAGAAAGAAAACCACAATAAATAGAAAGAAAGAAAAAAAGAAAGAAAGAAAATACAGAGAAAGTAACACAAAAGGGAAAAAACAAAGAAATACAGAAAGGAAAAAAAGAAAAAAAAAGAAATTCATTAAAAAAAAGAAATACAGAAAGAAAGAAAGAAAGAAAGAAAGTTTAGAATACAAGAATATGGAAAGAGTGTGGAAAATGTGGAGGAAAAAAACAAGAAAAATAATAAGGAGGTGAAAACAGCAAAGATTGAAAGCAGGGGCTCTACAGTGTGTGTGTGTGTGTGTGTGTGTGTGTGTGTGTGTAAGACACTCTGCCTTTGTAACACTAAAAGAAGCAAAGGACAGAAATAATATAACATTAGAAAAGAAAACGCGGCGCCTCCTCACATCCCCTGAACCTTCACGCTCCACAGCCAGAGCTTCGGCTCGCACTCATCACAAATAATTTGCATATCAGTTCTGATTGGTCCATAGCATAGAGTGACATCACAAAGTGAGTACAAACCCAAAAAAAAAAAAAAAGACTCTAAAACTCATCATATTGAGCTGAAGCAGGAAGTCGTGGACGTCAGGGGACTTTAATTCTGCTACTTGAGCAACATTTTGTGCTGCAGAAAAATCTGTAATAATTTACGCTGATGAATGAACTCCACTCTGGCAGAACACGCAGAACAGCGAAGCATGCTAACAGGGTTTTTCTCCTTTTTTTTTTTTGTATCGTTATTGTTTTTAATGATTTCCAGTGTGTTTCACTTCTTATTTAGCAAAACAAAAACAAAAACAGTGGGACAGGGTACTTTAATCAGAACCATGTTAGACAGAGGAACACAGCAGGTCCCTGGTGTCCAAAAGTACCGCACTTCACCCCGAGTGAAGCCTCGGGCCGCTGCACCCTGAGCCGTACGCTTCAGAGCCAAGTCCGCGTTCTCTAAGCGCATGGTGTGTGTGTGTGTGTGTGTGTGTGTGTGAGTGAGTGAGACACCCCCGCTGAGCATCATGGGAGTGGTCTGTCCCTTTAGCTAATACTGGTGTGGGTGGAGGGAGCCGCTCAGGCTCCGCCTTCCTCCCAGTCTCGGGTAACTCGTGAGTGTCTATTCACTGTAGGACTTTAATCGCGGTCAGGTTCGGGGGCGGGGCCACCCTGCTCCGGCTGGGG
>CM040993.1:18620169-18651129 GCA_022985145.1 Pangasius djambal
GTGCTAAAGACGAGTCAGTGACGTGTCTCTAATTAAATAATCACCTCGTTAACTTTTTACTAATAAAAAAACAACACAGATTTAGCGTTGGTGTTGCTGTACCAACTCGTACCAACTTACTGAAATGTTTTTGAGTTGTTTTTGTAATTCACCATCGTTGTACCGGTAATGTTATCGTTTCTATAGTAACAGCTCATTCACAGGAACTTCTGTAAAAAAAAAAAAAAAAAAAAAAAGTGTAATCGTTGGTGCGGTGAAGTTTTCCGTAAGGAGAAATGTGTTTATTTAACATGTATGGAAGGAGTCTCCAGTGTCAGCGCTTTGTAACGGTCAGAGGTGAAGCTGTAACTGTAAGATTTTCCGACTTCTTCAGGACAGACGAGTTTACGCTTCTTTGCGGTTTCTCTGTAACACGACATGCTGTGTTTTTTGTTGCTGTGGTGTAAGGGGAATAAAACACTCAGGGACGTGCTGTTATAGGAAGACAATTAATTTCAGGTTAGTAACAGCGACTCCACTTCAGCACTGATTGTTTTACTATAACGGCACCACACACAGAGTGTTTAATTCCTTACTTATTACACAAACACACTTCTGCTCAAGATGTTTTCACGCCGGTCGTCACAGCATCACTGTGCTTTTAAAAATAAATTTGAAAACTGTGGCTCAACAGATCCGAGCTCCGTAACCGAATGTCTGTTTAATGGCATCAAAGTAATATCTCTGCCATCCCTCCTTCATCCTCTCCTCCTCACTGCTCGGCACGCCTTTAGCCTCCAGAGACAGTTCTGTCTCACTGCCTCGGTCTGTAAAGTCCAGCGTGACTGTCGAGAAGTGTCCTGAAGAAAGAAAAAAAAAGCACAAGGACTTTGCTGGTTTAAAAATAAAAGAAAAAAGGCAAACAAAAGCATATGATACATCTGTGAAAAACTGCATTTTTTTTCCCTTTCACATGTGATTAACCATAAAACAGGATTTACTCTTCCGCAGAATACACTAGGATCAGAGATTCTACTGTTGAGTGCAAAAGTTTGTGTCCCCCACTTATTGGATGGGGGAACTCAGAATGTGCTTATATTTTTAAAAAATGTCTACAATTCTTACAATCACAAGAGGTTAACAAAGACGAAATGTTGAAAATGTGGAAAACAAGTCAAGAATCCAAAACATAAGGCAAAAGCGACAGAACATTTGTTTAAATGAGATGTTTCCAACCTTTTCTGTCACCTGAATGGCTTCAGTCTAAATTATCTGTTTTAAGTAAACCTTGAGACTTTGCATAGTTTTACATTAAGTGAAAATTTCATAATAAAAGGCATATTAAAGGGTGTTGCTTTTCAGGTTGAGAAAAATGTTTTTTTCTTTTTTTTTTTACAATTTTATTATTACAATTTTACAATATACAATTTTAACTTGCAAAAATAAATATCTTTTTAAAACTTAACGTAACATTGACATTTCTATCACAGTTCTATCACTCTCGGCTATTAAACTCTGCTACAGGGTGTACAAACTTTTGCACTCAGTTGTACACTAATGAGTTTTTTCCTTAAGTACACACACACCTGCAGGCCAGGATGAAAACCTCCACCTCATGACGATCTTCTGGTTTGGTACCTGCGAGGTGAAAATATGAGGTAAAAGTGTGAGGTAAAAGTGTGAGGTAAAAATCTGAAAAAAAGTGAGATAAAGTTAAAGGTAAAAGTGCGAAGTAAAGGTGTGAGGTAAAACTGTGAGGTAAAAGGGTGAGATAAAAGGGTGAGGTAAAAGGGTGAGGTAAAACTGAGGTAATGGCGTGAGGTAAAAGTGTGAAAACGGAGGGAAATGACATCACCACACATCACCCGAGCTTTACATGTGCTGCGTCTGCAGGCAGGAAGCTGGAGCTCCGGTATTTATTTCTTTAATCACGGAGTGTGGTGTGTGAGGTAAAAGTGTGAGGTATAGGTGTGAGGTAAAACTGTGAGGTAATGGTGTGAGGTAAAATTGTGAGATAAAGGTGTGAGGTAAAACTGTGAGGTAATGGTGTGAGGTAAAACTGTGAAGTAATGGTGTGAGATAAAGGTGTGAGGTAAAAGTGTGAGGTATAGGTGTGAGGTAAAAGTGTGAGATAAAGGTGTGAGGTAAAAGTGTGAGGTATAGGTGTGAGGTAAAAGTGTGAGGTATAGGTGTGAGGTAAAACTGAAGTAATGGTGTGAGGTAAAATTGTGAGATAAAGGTGTGAGGTAATGGTGTGAGGTAAAAGTGTGAGGTATAGGTGTGAGGTAAAAGTGTGAGGTATAGGTGTGAGGTAAAAGTGTAAGGTATAGGTGTGTCAGTGAGGTGTTAATGATCACGTCTTTTCAGTCCTCACCAGTTCAGCGAACTCTCCGTGCACGTTTCCCTCCAGCAGCCGGAACTGTCCTCCTCTCACTCCGTCCACACAGGCGGCGAGGTGTGTGAACGCCTGAACCATCTACAAACATTAAACAAAATCTTTTACAGCATAACAAAATTTAACAAGATAAAGAGCACAAACCTACAACAAAAATCAACACAAAAATAGATGTAAGTGTTAATGACGTATTGGAATGCTGTCGTAAACGTGTGGTTTAAATGAAAGTGGACGTCCACGTGCACAAACCTGAGAATGTAAACGTATCTGAGATCATCTTCTTCTGAAACCAGTGTTTTGCAGAAAGAAGTGCGCTAGCTAAATACGGTTAATTTTGAAATAATAGCATTTATATTAAACTATATATCATCCCCACATGATTAATCTCTAAAATATTAATCAGTGCACATGTTTTGGGCCAAAAAAGTGCCTTTTTTTTACTCTTTTTGTAAATTTATTCTATAATGTAAAAAAAAAACTTATCAAAAATATTTTTTTTTAAACAAAGGGTGTCAATAACTGGAGCTGACTGTCATTAATTCTCTTAAAAATATTGTTTAATAACATTAATATTATAATATATATGATATATAATATAAAATATTATAATATTAATATGTTGTAAACCATAATATCAGGTTTGTACAGTTATCATAACACACAACTCCATCCCTATCATCATACACAGAGTGTAATCAGAGTTTAATTATCACTATACATGTAAAATATAATATAATAATGTTTCTGAATAAAATGAGGCACTTGGGGAGAAGGAGTCTGACCTGCTGGATGAGGAAGACTCTGTAAAGCTCCTCAGGTGAGGTGAAGAACGTCTCCGTCAGACTAAACGAGGCCATGGGGATCTTCACTCCGGAGCCGGGAGATTTAGAGGTGGTGGAGGAGCTGCTCTGTGGATGAAGATGTCCTTATTAAGAATCAGAATTAAGAATCTATCTTCATCATGAGGCAGAACTTTTGCATCGAGTTAAGCAACAGTAAAAGCGTAATCAGTTGAACATAAAGTGAGTTAAAGCTGATTTTAATCAGGCTAGAGTTACTATTTTCTTACTATAAATATATATATATATACACATACACACACACACTATATGGCCATAAGTTTGTGGACACCTGACCATCACATCAATATGTGTTTGTTGAACGTCTCATTCCAGATTTATTCCCCTGTGTGTGCTGTTATAATGAGCTCCACTCTTCTGGAAAGTCTTTCCACTAGATGTTGGAGCGTGGCTGTGGGGATTTGTGTTCATTCAGCTACAAGAGCATTAGCGAGGTCAGGCGCTGATGTTGGGATGTGAGGAGGTCTGGGGTGCAGTCGGTGTTCCAGTTCATCCCAAAGGTGTTCAGTGGGGTTGAGGTCAGGGCTCTGTGCAAGACACTCGAGTTCTTCCACTCCAACCTTCACACACCATGTCTTCATGGAGCTCGCTTTGTGTACAGGGGCATCGTCATGCTGGAACAGGTTTGGGCCTCTTAGTTCCAGTGAAGAGAAACTGAGACGTTCTATACAACTGTGTGCTTCCAAGATTGTGGCAGAAGTTTGGGGAAGAACCTCATATTGGTGTGACGGTCAGGTGTCCACAAACTTTTGGCCATATATATATATAAAGACACACACAGGGCTGATGTGAAAAAGCAGTGAGAGCGTACCGGGTTCTTTTTCTCCAGTTTGACGTTGGTCTGAGCTTGCTGCTGTGTACTGAGCCCTTTAGCTGTAGGCAGGATCATACCCTGAGAGAACTCTACCAATAAACACATCACACCATTACATTTCCATTAAAAAAATCTCAATCCTAAAAGTGAAAGTTTGAATTTTTAAAAATTTATTTCACCTTTTCTCAGGTGGGACACGTAGCCCTGTAGAGCCAGTTTGACCTCCTTCTCTCCCTCCTTCTTCATGAGGGCAGTTAGAGGTGTAGTGGGCTGGTCTTTACACGCTGTAATGCAGATCTGTACAGAGGATAATAAATACGATGTTAAAGTGCCTACGCTTATGAGTAGCAGACTCGTTTACAAGTTCATTTTTATGAATCTGAGTCAAATCACGAGTTTTCCACTTAGAGTCTGAGTCGAGTCGCAACTTTTCTACTTAGAGTCGATCTTGAGTCACAAGTTTTCCACTCTGAGTCTGACTCAAGTCATGAGTTTTTCATTCAGACTCTGAGTCCAGTCACAACTTTTCCTGAGTCGAGTCACGAGTTTTCCACTTTGAGTCTGAGTCGAGTCAGTTTTTCACTGAGTTTTGTCACTTGGCACTATTTCCACTCAGAGTCAGAGGTGATTCATGAGTCTGACTCGAGTCATAAGTCAGTAAATTACCTCTGGACTTTATATATATTAATAGACTTTAGTAAACTTTATTCACTCACATCCAGGTCGTCCATGTCATTTTCATCTGAGAGGTTCATCACCTCAACATTGCCCCTGTACTTAATCCCATTTTTTGAGGTTCCTACAGTAAAAGAAAAAACATAAAGATAAAGAGATCATGACACGACTCATACCGCTGTAAAACAACAAAAGCGTTCAGCAGAGTGAAAGTATGCGTGAACGTACCGGTCCATGAAGCTTTAATGGTCCACTCGTAGAAGAAGATGAGCTTGCCTTTGCGGTTGTTAATGGACGCCTCGCCCTCGATCTTGCTGACGTCTGTGATTTGGCAGAAGCCATCGTCATTTTCCACACGGACTCTGAGAAGAAGCTCGTTCAGAATCTCCTGTGACCAGCCCGTGACATCGCGCTCTGTCCTGTAATGAAATTTAATAACGAAATCTGAGACCAACTCCAGAAGTATTGGCACCCTGCATGAAAATGAGCAATAAATAAATACACGAATAACACATGGAGACGCTGTATATATTTATTTTAACACGGTGTTTAAGCTGTGATTTTCTTTCCCTGACCCTGATTGGTCAGAAGGTGCTGATTCATTTTCTATACCAGCAGCTCTGACAGTAGTGCAGCTGCACATCACAGGTTTATGTTAATGCGCTTGTTCTAATACGTTATAGTTTCTATAGCAACAGCTCAATCGCAGGGACTTTTACAGTAAAGTTTTCTGTAAGGAGAAATGTGTTTATTTAACATGGATGGAAGGAGTCTCCAGTGTCAGCGCTTCGTAACAGTCAGAGGTGAAGCTGTAACTTTAAGAGTTCTGACATCTTCAAGACAGAGGAGTTTACGCTTTGAGTATGATAATTATGTGATTATTTTTTTGTCTTATTAACTTCAAGAGAGAGAAAAAAAAAAGAGGCTGGTGAGGGAACGACTGTTTGTAGCTGCTATAACGTAAGTGAGAACAGGAACTGTACAGGAACGAACAGTAAAAAGTATGATGTGTCGTTCTTTAATGCATAAAAAAAGTGTCATCATTAGTTGCTGTAGCATAAGAGGAATAAAACACTTGATGTTTTTTTTTTTTCATACAGGCACTCTGCTCATAATTACGATCACAGTATACTTATGGAGTTGTCTGTATGAAGAATAAACAATAAACAACTTTTCTACATTAAATATGGACGTGAATGGACAGAGATCCCGGACTACACAGAGTTCTCCTCATCGCGTGCTCTGTACTCGACTCTCGGACCATCTGCTACTCCGCTCTCCACATGACACGTTTCTATTAATGGCCTCCAGGAACAGAGGAACAGGATTCCAGAGGCTTCTCGCGAACACAGGAACAGTGTGTGTGTGTGTGTGTGTGTGTGTGTACGTACAGCGGGGGGGAAATCAGCAAAAACATTTCATATACACTATATCAATATTTATTTGAAATCAAGAGAAGAATTATTGCGCAGTAATTAAGCAGAGAACGCTGAGAATGATTAGCGTTAATTCGATTAATTCAGCTCGTAAAGTTTATCGTTATGGTTTATTTTTATAAGTTGTGTTTAAAACATGGCTTAACAAACCTTAACATCTGGTTTACAGCCTCTCTCTCTCTCTCTCTCTTTCTAATTCTCTTATTTTTTAAATCTCATTTTGAGTGATTTATACATATTTCTTAAAAGAGTTTAAATAAAATGATTAATATAGTATATACTATTAAAATATTACTCAATCATTCTACAATCATGGATCAATTATGAATGAACTAAATGACAAGAATGCAGTTTTAATCTGGATTTAATTGGCTTTTATCTTTAACTTTTCTTCAAGAAACTTCTTAAATTTTCTGCAATCTATCCGTTTTGATTTTTTTTTTTTAATCACCTCAAGTTAGTAACATTAATCCTGAAATGAATTTTAAACCTGAATTTAATTCCACATTTAGTGTGAAACTGAAACCAGGATTAAATAAATAATGGATGAATGCAATTTTAAACGATCTTGCGTTGTTTTTTTCCACATCTTCAGGACATTGTTTAGAATTTGTGAGTATTTTCAGTTTTATTGTTATAGTGATATATATTTTTCATAAATCCTCTGATATACAACACCAGCACTTGTGTAATTTGATCTACATATTTTTCAGAGTCCTGCATATCAAGCTGCTTGTTCTATTTATATTTATTTAACTGAATAAGAGTGTCTCTTCTCTTATTATAGAGTGGAATATAAATATAGGGCATGATTTCACCCCTGAATGTCTTACAACTACTTTCTGATTTATTATGAAAACAAGGTTTAAAGGCTTAAAGTTTGGTGCAACTGAGTTTATAAAATGTAAACACTGATTTAATCCAGGTTAAAGTTGAATTTTTTGCTGGTGTAAATGACTCTAAAGTTAGTCTGCTTTTAACATTTAAAAATTCAATGTAATTAAGAGATCAATTATACTTTTTAAATAAAAAAAAACCCAAAAACAAACATGCACATTAGTTAGTAAAATGCCTCAGCAAACTGACTTCGCATTCACACACACAGTTTCGCCACAAACCGACACCACTCAGATAAAGCCAGTTCTTTATTAATTAACTCCAGATATTTAGCTGAATGTTTAGTAAATGTGTTCATGCTAACACACCGGTATTAAAAACCCCACCAGTGCCAGTTGTTAACATTCTTAGCGTCCGTTCTTTCCTCCACAATCCATCGCGGATCTCCGTGTCCCCACTTCGCCATGTCTCTCTCTCTCTCTCTCTCTCTCTCTCACTCACTCAATCACTCACTCACTCCGCCCTTAGCCTCTCAGATAGCACGCTAATCAACTTAGCTTCCTTCTCAGCTAGCACGCTAATTAACTTAGCTTCCGTCTCAGCTAGCACGCTAATTAACTTAGCTTCCGTCTCAGCTATCACGCTAACTTATCTTAGCTTCCGTCTCAGCTAGCACGCTAACTTATCTTAGCTTCCGTCTCAGCTAGCACGCTAACTTATCTTAGCTTCCGTCTCAGATAGCACGCTAACTTATCTTAGCTTCCGTCTCAGCTAGCACGCTAACTTATCTTAGCTTCCGTCTCAGATAGCACGCTAATTAACTTAGCATCCCTCTCGGCTAGCACGCTAATTAACTTAGCTTCCCTATCAGCTAGCACGCTAACTTATCTTAGCTTCCATCTCAGCTAGCACGCTAATTAAATTAGCTTCCCTATCAGCTAGCACGCTAACTTATCTTAGCTTCCGTCTCAGCTAGCACGCTAATTAACGTAGCTTCCCTATCAGCTAGCACGCTAATTAACTTAGCTTCCGTCTCAGCTAGCACGCTAATTAACTTAGCTTCCCTCAGCTAGGACGCTAACTTAGCTTAGCTTCCCTATCAGCTAGCACGCTAATTAACTTAGCTTCCCTATCAGCTGGCACGCTAACTTAGCTCAGCTTCCCTCAGCTAGCACGCTAACTTAGCTTAGCTTCTCTCTCAGCTAACACACTAACTAATTTAACTTAGCTTCCCTCTCAGCTAGCACACTAACCCAAACAAACCACTTTATATTTGTAAAATAAAACTTGTAAAAACTTTCTATGCAGTAAAGTTAAAATATAAGCTTTTAATAAACTCTTATTCTTTAATGTTCAGCTCAGGTATTTATGCTCCTGAGGGCAGAAAGTATCAGAAAGTTATCAAATATCATCAGTGCTGAAGTGAAAAGAAACCACTCGAATTAATATATATATATAAAATGAATCAACTTTTCTTATCTTCACTTTGATTCATTTACACCAACAAAGATGAAGCTTTAACCTGAACCTAAACCTCTGTTTTATCAGTTACTGTAGCTGTAATTAATGTACCTTTAAATGTAATTAATTAATATAATTATTTAAGGGCAAATAAATAATTAATGTAATTAATGCACTTTACACCTTGTTTAACATAATCAGCTTGTGTTTTAAATTCAAACGTTATTTGCTCCTACGATACGATTAAAGGCTCTGATACGATATTAATATCAATATCAATACAATCAATTCAACAATTTTAACCTTCATTAAGTCACACAGTAAAATGAAGTTAAATTAACTAATTACTAGATTACTAGATTAACTAATTAATGTTCCGCCATCTTCAGGACAGAGGAGTTCACGCTGTTTATCTGTTAAAACTCGGCGAGTCAGTGATCAGTCTCTCTGGGGCGAGCATTAAATTAACTAATTAAACTAACACCTCGTTAATATTTTTTTTTACTAATGAACTAATTCAAAGTATCATCTTACTGTTCATGTTGCTGTACCGACTTGTACTAACTGAATGAGATGTTTCTGATCTGTAATTCGCCATCGTTCTAACGTTATCGTTTCTATAGTAACAGCTCATTCACAGGAACTTCTGTAAAAAAAAAAAAAAAAAAAAAAAAGTGTAATCGTTGAATGGTGAAGTTTTCTGTAAGGGGAAATGTGTTTATGTAACATTTATGGAAGGAGTCTCCAGTGTCAGCGCTTCGTAACATTCAGAGCTAAAGCTGGAACTGTACGTTTTCTGAAATCTTCAGGACAGACGAGTTTACGCTTCTTCGCGGTTCCTCTGTAACACGACAAGGAACGAATGTTTATAGCTGCTATAACGCAAGCGATAAAAGGAACTGTTTCTCAGACGTTCCACAACATTAAATGTAACTAGAAATAGATAAAACAAATATGACATGCTGTTTTTTTTTTTTTTTTTTTTTTTAATTCTTAAAGAAATGTCATTGTTGGCAAATTGCTGTGGTATAAGAGGAATCAAACACCTCGGGACGTTTATTACTCAATTAACTTGTGATGAACGAAAGCATGAATATACTGAACGCTGAAAACCCTAACAAGTTGACTTTACTCGAGCGATCGATTAAACTCCTTCCCTCATTTAACTGACTAATGGAGTCTCCCAAAGCCTGTATATTCACCTGCTGCTCATGTAGACTGTACTTACACTGTTACGTTCACTTAACTTCTACAGAATATTATTTAATATTGTTAATCCTCAGTGTTATAGATGTAGGGACCCTATATAGTGCAGAATGTAGCATTGTAGCCAGTATCTCAGTAAAAAGCTTGCTGATGGAAGTGTGTGTTCAGACACTGAGGCCCAAAAATGACCTCACGTATGCAGGTGCATCCTGGGTAAAGTGGGAAAGCAGGAACAAGCTGTACATTGAAGTGAGTAAGGCTTCCTTTACCAATAAGATGGGAACAGGTTCCACATGTATGGGAATATTGTGATCTCTGCAGCTCTGGTTAATCCTCATTAATTGCTACAACACTTCATGTTCATATAGTGTACTTAAATAATTAATTTCTAATCTCTAACCTGATGTTCATGTAGCGTATTTTATCGTTTAGTAACCATGAAACGAACCCGAGTCACACCAGCGAGAGCGCCGTATGCTAGCTGCTAGTCTACCAGGGAACCAGCGTACTGAAATAATTACACTCTCTTACCCTGATGCTCATGTAGAACATATTTAAGTTGTAAGTTCGCATAACTTCATGTTCATATAGTGTACTTAAATAATTAATTTCACCTAACACACAGAGTATTTGTGATTTACTGGCTGTGAATCGAACCCGGGTCACACCAGCGAGAGCGCCGCATGCTAGCTGCTAGTCTACCGGAGAACCAGTGTACTGAAGTAATTAAGTTCACTTAATTATTGGCGTTCATTTCAAGTGTAATTAAATACAGGGTGTCCCAAAAGTCTCCACAAATAGGAGAAATTAATACTTTTTAGCAAAATGTAATTTATTTATTTATTTATCATCCTCTAGATGATTACGTTTCTTTGTACACACACTACAGAGTCGTCTCTGCTACTCATGATCATCTCTACAACTTCACTACACCAGTACCAGCAACAGACCAGACGCAGAGGACCCGCCTTCCTGCAGTTATCTACCAATCAGAGCGCTAGTTCTCTTGTTGCCAGGCGGAACTCCTCGCACGGCCAATCACATCAAAGAAAGACCAGCGTGAGGTATTTTAATAAATCATGATTTTAAGTAAAGACGACATTAGGGTTTACAGTGTCCACCCAACACGGCATGACGTCACAGCTTCTTTTTAACCTTTACTTTATCGGAGTAAGAGTGTATTTGTAGGTGTGCAGGAGGACCAGCAGGTGGCGCTGCGCGCGCGCGCGCGTGTGTGTGTGTGTGTGTACTAAAACTGCAGATACTCAATTCACCTCTAAACAGGGGCACTGACACTCAGCTCTTCAGCAAATCACTTCATCAGACACTGACGTTAGCTGCTGTATGTTTACTTCCTTCTACTTTCTTCGCTTAAGTGATTTCCACACAGGCCACTCAGGTGCTCGTTCAGTCGCTTGGCATTTCGCTCCTGGCAGCTCTGCCTCTGAACATCATTCGTCCTCTGCAACTGATCCAGAATGCAGCTGCACGACTGGCTTTCAACCTTCTGAAGTTCTCCCCCACCACCCCATTGCTGCGCTCCATCCACTGGCTTCCTGTAGCTGCCTGCATCAGGTTTAAAACACTGATGCTCAACTATAAAGCCAAAAACGGACCAGCACCCACTTACCTCAAAGCATTATCACATCCCACACTACACCACACTCTCTCCACTCCTCTAGCACCGCTCGACTGGTCCCTCCATCTCTCAGGGTACGAGGAAGACCTGCATCAAGACTCTTCTCTGTTCTGGTGCCTCGGTGGTGGAACGAACTTCCCCTAGACGTCCGAACAGCTGAGTCACTGGCAGTCTTCAGATGATGTCTAAAGACCTACCTCTTCCTGAAGTACTTCAACTAGCACTTTAATTTAAAAAAATGTGTTGTCTGTATGCTTTAGTTACTATATTACCTTCCCATGAGGGTTTTTAGACTGATGGTATTCTTAGTCCGTGACCTAGTGAAGTCTTTATCGATAGAGACTTCAAAACACTTCTGTAAGCTGTTCTGCATAATGCCATAAATATAAATATAAATGATTTTTAGTAATATTCCTGATAGCTTTTCTATCCTGTGTATCAGTCTAGATTTATTTTTAGTCTCTCGTGAATGAATTCTTTAGTACAACTCTTTCAGATAGCTGTAGAAATTGGTCAGTTGGTCAGTTTCTCCAGTTTGAGTGTAAAACTAGAATTTTTAAATTGTACACGATTCATGTGCGAGTAATTCTGAACCGTATCTATGACATGGTTCAGGAGTAAAAAACACACACACACACACAGAGAAGATTTTGTTAATGTAGGTTTATTTGTCACACACTGATCTGCTACAGCAGTATTGCATAGAACGCGACTGATGGCGAACACACGCTGCGTTGTTATTTACAGGACAGAGAGCTACGACTCAAACACGATGCAGTCATCAGTCCATCAGGTAAAAACACACACACACACACACACACACACACACACACACACACACACACTCGTGTAAAGTTCGGTGTACTCGTCTCACACGGCGCGGTGTGTTTGTATTGCACTTGGGACAGGAGTTTACAATTGTATCAGGATAATTCACTCAAAGTCGCATTTAAAAACTGTAAATACGACGCTTAAAGCTACTCACGGCTTCACCGCTTTCAAACATAAACCAGCATCGTTTAAGGATTTGAAAGATTTTTTTTTTTTTATGCGCTTTTTCTTTTCGAATCGTGATCGAAGGCAGTTTAAAATCCGAGCTCTGTACATTCGTTTAAACATCAGTACAGACTTCAGGAGTTCAGCACATAAACGGGCAGCTTGCTCTTCATGTCACGGCGAAAAATGAAATAAAATAGCATTCTGGGATGTTAAACCAAACGAACTTATCTTGAACAGAAGTGTAAATTTCTAACACCACATTACTGACGTTTTAACAGTAAGGCTTCGGACGTTACGCATCATTACAGTCGTGATGACTTTTCACTTCAGATTCATTAGTTCAGTGTGAAAACAGTGTAAAGGAGCTGCCAGATTAACCACCTGGTCCGAGGACGATGATGATCTGAATAAAATACACTCTTTAAAGAATTCCATACTTCATACAAATACTTATTATATATATATATATAAAAAACTCTTTATACTCTTCTTTCATGAACTATTTACACACGATGTAATTATTACTCGAGAGGAAGGTGAAAGATTCTGCGCTACAAAATGACAACGATGAAATATTCACTCTTAAATAAAATAAAAGTAATAAATTATCACTCGGTGTTTGGTCTTTAACAGACCAAGAAAAAAAAAAAAACAACAGAAAGAAATATACACAAATGTTTATACACTCACAATAAACAAAAACAACAACAACAACAATGAAAAGAACGTTTGTACGGTGTGATGTGAGCCACAGCTCTGACTGCAAGCAGGTGATTGATTACGTGTCTGCTTTCTGGTTCGGTTCAGGACCAGAGTGTAAACTCGAGTCGGGTCGGGTTTCTGCCTCATGACAGCGAGGAGGAGGAGGAGGAGGAGGAGGAGGATGTTTGTGAGCCTGAGTTGAAGGAAGAGGGGAATGCCTTATTAAAAAGAGGAGTGTTATTATTATTATTATTATTATTATTATTAATAATAAAAAAATAATAACCCGTATCTGTTCCTGCGTTCCAATAAATATATTCAGCTTTCAGTCTAAACTGAATCATCGACCGAATGAACGCAGAGAGGTTTAAAAGAAAAGGAGAAAAGAAAGAAAGGCAGGATTCTAAACACTGCACATGAAGGTACTGTATTTCAGCATGTGAGTCCTGAGGAGAAGGGTGTAGTTTACATGAAGCTCCGCCCCCAAAACACTCTGATTGGTTGAGAGGGGAAAACAAGCCCTGGGGCCTTGGTTGGGTTTAGCACTCACACACACGCAAACACACACACACACACGCAAACACACACACACGCACACGCAAGCACACACAGCCTTTTCCACAACTTCCTCCATCCATGTGACAGCGTTCAGGCTTCAGCTCCTCCTCCTGCTCTCTCCTTCCCCCTGACCATCTCCTCTCTCAGGATAAACACCGCACCCACTCCTCATCCAACAGCACTTTTCCGCAGGACGGCGTGGCTACTCCGAATCCGTAGAAGTGGGAGGAGTTTATATAGATGGTGGGGAGGGGAGGGGGGTTGGGGGCGGAGACTAGCTCACTAAAAGATTTCAGCTTTTTAAAAAAGTTTAAAAAGATACAGCGAGTTTCCAAAGGTGCCAATATCAGACCTGCTGACCTTCACGACTTTTACGAAGGAGCTCGGCATTTCAGCGGCGCGGTACGCCGTGACGAGTCATCGATCGAAAGTGCGCCATAAGAGCAATCGTCAATAAAGACGAACCAATTGACACGTGAACCTGGAATGATTGACGGCTGAGTACGTGTTCTGTGCCCCGCCCCCTTCCTGCTCTCTCACGTTAGTCGCGATTTTTCAAGCTTGAAATATGTATCGTCAAATCATTTCGTCATTCTGTTTGATTTAGCCGACATTAGACATTTAGTGAAACGTCAATTAAATGTGTTTTTTAAGAACGCACCAAAATCTCAGCTGCAAACGCCGCTTCCGGTGCAAGCCGGCGGCCGTGTGGGAACATTTCACGGATTCTACGCAGAACATTAGACAAGCGATTTGTAAAAAGATTATACTGAAAATATGAATATTATTCATTTATTTATTTATAGTGCACTACTACGTACGGTGTACGCCCCGTGTAGTGAGCGTCTATAACGAATAAAAAACGGTGGATTTTACGTGGATCCTGAGTAAGAAAATTAAGCAGCGTCGAATATCCGTGAGCCAAAAACAGTACTGTAGGGTAAATAAATAAAAACGACTGTAAAACGTTTGATCATTTTAAAATTGTGCAGAAAATTTAGGTTAGGTTCACTTGACCAATCGATGAGCTGCGCTAGTTTTTAAGCCCCGCCCCCACACGTCCCTGTTCGGGGTTCTGTCAGTGCTGTGTAAGGAGGAGAACCGAATTTTTTATTTATTTATTTTTTTACATTACGACTTTACACAGCCGACGATGAAACGCGCTCGGGGCTTCGCTACCGTCCCACGCCGTCCCGTGGAAAAGATAAAACGTAATAAAAGGTTTCTTATAAAGTCTCTGAGAGATTTAAGATGCAGATCTGAGGGCTGGATTCAGCCTGAAACGTATCGTCAGACATCCAGAATTATTTCTGTAGTGTCATCTTGGTGAATTTTAAGGGTTCAGAGCAGATTGTGTTCAAACATCTGCAAACATGGCTTATTCAGAAGACTGAGATTTCTACTGAAGGGTAAAAAAAAAAAAAAAAAAAATAATAATAATAAACACAATCAGGTTAGAAAAGTCAGAAATAATGAGTCTGTGTGTCGACAGTGTGAACATCCACCATCGCTAGTCTTCATCCTCCGTTTGTAGGCACTAAAGTTCATGATGGCGGAAAAAATATATATATATATATATACACACACAATAAATGTAATTCTTCATCCTGTAGGATGTGAATAAAGAGAAAAGAAAGTGAGGAGAGGTTTAAGAAGAAACAGATCTTTCAGAGCAGGCTGGGAGTGATGTGTGAAAGTTACTGGATAAAAAAAAAAAATAATAATAAAAAAGAAAAATAAAAGAAAGATTGCGGATTGCTCTTGGTTTTTTGAGAGGTAGTGTGAGCGTGTGCATGTCGTGATCCGTCATAATTACTGATAAAATATACGCGTATGTATTTATAATGCTTGAGGAATACTCAGGATCAGTTCGTAAAAATTAAATTAAAAGTTCTCTCTCCTCAAAACGATCCATTTCATTATTATTATTATTATTTTACAAAGTTCATTATAAATAAGCATCAGTGGTAATACTTTGTCATGTTCGTGTTCATTCCCTGCATATCTTTGCTTCAGTAGGAGAAGAGCAATGTGCATCCTACAGTGTGTGTGTGTGTGTGTGTGTGTGTGAGAGAGAGAGTGTGTGTGTGTGTTTCGAGTTTGTTTTTTTTCTTTTTATAAATATCAGTTCTTTGTATAAAAATAGATTTAATTACATTAAATTAAAAAAAAAAAAAAAAGAAACTGAAAGATTTGGTTCAGTGTAAGCATCAGGATGGCTTGAGGCGGGGAACGTGAGGATCACGAGCGCACCAGGATGTCCATGATGTGGTCGAGGTCGCTGAGGTCAGCCAGGCAGAGCTGCAGGTTCGACAGGTTCTTCAGTCCGTCTTCTCTCGGCGCGGAAAACGCCAGGACCGAGATTTCCGACGAGTCGTACATGGACGTGTCGATGTCCTCGAAGATGTCGTCGAGCGGAAGGTCCGTCAGGTAGCTGGTGGAGTTCGTGATCTCGAACATGCCGAAGAGAGAATCCGGCGTCTTCGCGTCCGCCTCGTCCGAGAGCGCCGGGGAAGGCGGTTTACTCTCGACGCGGTCTTCGAAGTCCTCACCAAGCGTCAAGGATGACAACGATGACGACGATGATGTGGTGGACACAGGTTCAGACAGAAGAAGAAGTGAAGAGTCTACAGACGCAGGCGGGAGTTCAGGGAAGTGGCGCGGGGTGGGTGGAGGAAACGGAGAAGGTGAAGCGGGACGCAGAGCGTCTCCACCCTCCAGCCTCATCTCCTGCTGGATCTGGCGCAGGGTGTTGGCCAGCAGCACGGAGCGGTGGAGGCTGGGCTCGGCGCGGCGCTGGCAGCTCTGCAGTTTGTCCAGGCACAGATCCAGCACCAGCTGCCTCTGCTGCGGATACGGGAGATCCGGCGCCGACTCCTCGCACTCGTTCGCTTTACGCTTCACCCCGCGGCCCAGACCGAACCTGCACAGAGACGGAGCGATGCTGTGAGCGCGCTGCAGCGACACGTTCAAACACACAACCCTATAAAACATTTCAGTCTTTGTGCGATTATCACAGACAAAACTAACAGATTAGATTTCCGTAACAGCAGCTCTGGCAGTAGAGCAGGTTTGCTTTGACTGATAATAGTAAACTGATGATATGGTGACGTTTTCCTTTTCTAAGGAGACGTTTATGGAAGGAGTCTCCAGTGCCAGTGCTTTGTAACAGTCAGAGGTAAAGCTGTAAGGACAGAGTTGTGGTTTAAGACTTTTTTTTTCCCCGTCTCATTAACTTCATGACAGTGAAAAAGAGAAGCTGGTGAGGGAACGACGGTTTATAGCTGCTATAACGTAAGTGACAACAACACTCCGCAACGTTAAACGGATTAAAAAGAGTATGACGTGTCGTTCTTTAATGAATAAAAATTGTAATAATTGTCAGGCTGCTGTTCTACAAGAGGAATAAAACTCTGCATTGTCACTTTATGATTTAGTACATCACAATGCCAGTTAATAATTTTAATTTCTAATAATTAAAAGTAAATTTTTAAGGAATATCTATAATGGGGTATAAACCGTAGTCTCAGTTGCTCCTCTGCTTATGGCAGATTAAACACCTCCGTGCTGGATGGAGGTGTTGAGGCGTAACGATAAGCAGCGCAGTACTGATTATCTACACGAGAGCGTTCCCTGACAGAGAGATGTGTTTTTGCGTATACACACACACACACACACACACACACACACACACACACACACACACACACACAGCTTTGCCGTAGCTACGCCGTGACCAGCGCGTGTACACGGGGGGTGGAAATGGTCGAGGCTGTCTGCGCTCGCTGGCTGGAGTGTGGGCGGCTCGGCCTCCTCCATCCATCACGCTGCTGCACACAGGAAGACATCATCCCCCACGGCTCCGACCGCAGACTGCACCGCTCTGTGCTTCACTGCAGACACCACACAAGCCCCGAAGGAGCCTCGCCTCTGTGTTCTCACCGGCGAAAAAACATTTCAGCTACTCAAATAATTAGGTAGCAAAAGAAAAGAACGGTTCTGTGCCATGTTTCCTGTTTCACCGTGAATCGATAGTGCAGAAGTGGGTCAACATTTCTAACAAGAAAGCCAGACTCGTCAAAGACTTTCTCAGCTTTGGACCCTTTCCCCTTCAGTGAATCGCTTTTCTGCCCATTTTAATAACATTTAGCTTAAAAAATTATTTAAAAACTTAAATAATTCACTGTAGCATTGGGTCACAAATGCTACAGATAATCCATAAATATTGGCACCTCTGCATAGTGAACTACAAAACATGGCAAGAAAATCAAGCAGGGTGCCAATACTTTTAATAAACCTAGAGAGAACGCTGTATAGAAACACAAGTCTCTCTATCAGAGAGGCCGAGAAGAGGAAGCGTTGACGTCTGGAATATCAAAACTCTAATTTTCATGATATTTGCATATGCGGGTTTTTTTAATATAAATTTTTTTCAGCTACACGAACCTTGCATCACTTGATTGGGGGGGAAAAAAGAAAGAAAGAAAAAAAAAAGGCGCTCTATTGTCATTTACAGCACGTTATTTTCATTATATATATATATATATCTTTAAATTAAATTATACATGACCTTTTTAATGATCAATGATAAGTTCTCTGAAACCTCCAGAAGTGTGCGGTGGTAATCTGAAGCCTTTTGCAGTCTGATGTTAAAGCCTGAAGTTTAGATGAATGTATTTAATGGCAGATTTATATAAAAAAGCGCTGAAAGTGAATTTAATTAAGCGGAAAGTTCGTCTTCCGCTTGACGAACAGATCCACTCCGTACCTCCACTTCATTATTTTAGAGAGGCAATAAACCCCGAAGCGCGCGTGTGGCTGCAGCTCAGGCCGTGATTTAAATCGAGACTCCACCATTAGATTGGTCTCTCCGGTCTGTTCGCCATGGCAACGGCAACAGACGAGAGGATGGGGATTGAGTGGCGTGCAGACTCGTCTCTCGTCTCGGCTCGCTCATCCAGCGCGAGGAACACAGCGTGCGCCGAAGGAAGCATCACGGCGCGAGAAGAAGCTGCGCTGATTCAGCTCACGACTCCTCACAGTCACGTTCGACAAAAATCATTTCCCAATACTGCGACTTTCCACAAACACGACGCACGCTCGCACCGCTCCGAGCTGGACGCTAACGAAACTGCTCGGGAAACAGCTCATGTGACACGTCATGTGATTTTACAAACGTTCTGTAACAGAATGAAGCCAGTTTCGTTTGAAGAACATCTCTGTATGCTTCCACCTGCTTCTACTTCCTGTTTATTAGCCTAGCAAACAGATGGACAAAGACGGCCTTGTCACTTCTTCTCTGAGAAACATTCCTACGCGCTGGCCACGGGACGAGCAGACGCCACGCGCGTGCGGTGACGCGACAGTAAAATAATCCGCGTGATGAAGTCAGCGGAGCTAGTGGTGGTGATTATTTTCCTATAACAGCGCGTCCTGAAGTGTGTTATTCCTCTTACACAGCAGCAATCTGGCATTATAAATCGTGCGTTAATTAAATAACGACACGTCACACTTTTTATCCGTTTATAGTTACATTTAACGTTCGTGAAACAGGTTTTCACTTATGCTACAGCAGCTATAAACAGTCGTATCCTGAACAGAGTCAGAACTTCACCTGAGGAATCTTGTGGAACTTAAGATCAGATGCTCACATGCTGGCTACGTCACATCACTAATGCTTTATTCAGATCAGATCAGATCAGATACATCAGATATTTATTTTCTGGTCACGTGACGTCTACATTCGTTAACAGACATCGGCGCTGTTCGCGCCTAAACCTCGGACGTTTCAGCTTTGAGTCGCTCGCCCGCTGAAGAGCGTAAACTAAAGATGAGCGATGGTCACCTGCTGTGTGGAAAACGTTTCTGTCTGATTTAAATGATCATCATCCTCCGGTGCGTCCGTCACGCCAACATCCGGGCACACGATTACTTTTAAGACGTTTAAAATGGGAAATGTTTACAGGACCACGCTCAAACGTGTATCCGAAGATTCAAAATAATGAATCAGGAAACAGTTTCATAAACGAATTATTAAACACGTTAAAGGCAGATTTGGATCGATATCATCGACGCGTCTTTATGTCGAAAAGCCGAACGACACAATGGAAGGAACTGGCACGAGATCTCGCTACAGTGCCAAAAAAAAAAAAAAAAAAAAAAAAAAAACAATCGTGCGAGAAAAGAGGAAGAAACACACGACTCGGGAAAAAGCTTGCGTGACAGCAGGAGAAGTTGAGGAGAGGGAAGAGCGAGCGCGATGGAGGGAGGGAGAGAGAGAGGGAAGGGAAGGGAGGAGAAAAATCTAGCAAATCCTCTGTAAAGAACCAATGAGGAAGGCAGATGCTGACAAGCAGGAAGTCCTAATATGGGCAGAGGTGATCGACGCTAAGAGCCAGCAGTGAGTCAGAGCAGCGAGACAGGAAGTTAGTCACCTTTCACTATGATGCACAAGTTTAACGGCAGGAGTCAAATATTTTAACAATCAAGAGAAACGCATCAGAGTCTTCAGCGTCTCTTATTTATATCAGATCTCAAGTATCTCAGATTTATCTCATTTATATCTCCAGACGTCTTTCGCTTTTCTGTAAACGACGATATTGCGATTAACACCATCGGTGACACTTCAAGAACACCGAGCACAGCCGTTTTCATTGATAAAACACCACCACATCATAGTTTTTATCCCGTTATCGACGCGTTAACGCCGTGGAGCGTCTGTAAAACATGTCAGTTCGTGTTCTCGCTTACGCTATAGCAGCTATAACGCAGCAACAGTCGTTCCGTCGCCAGCCTCTCGTCATCTCGTTAAGACAAAAATAATCAAAACGTGGCTTGTCGTCTTCCCGAGAAAACGCACTCCGTCCCGTAAAACTAAATCTTACAGCTTCCTTTACAGTTCCGAAGCTCTGACACTGGAGACTCCTTCCATAAATGCCACACAAACATCTCTTTACATTTAAAATAAATAAATAAATCCACCACATTTCTACATGGTTTAATCTGTTTACTGTGAAGGTAACGGTTAGCTGTTACTATAGAAACGATAAAGCATTAGAGTTTGTATAGGAAAAAAATCAAATCAACACCTTCTGACCAATCAGAAGCCAGAATTCAACAGCGCTCTCAAATCGATCAGATATCGTGAAAATCTCAAATCTCGTCAAATATCGCGATATGATTTTTTTTTTTTTTTGACATATCGACCCAGTACTAAGTGAAGAACTTATTAAAAAAAAAAAACAAAGAGCTAGTACACAAAATTTCAGCTTTATCAGCTGCAAAAAAATAAATAAACAAAGTTAGCAGATTCTATAAGTTAACTTTATTTACTTATTTATTTTTTTAATTTTGAAGCTCCGCCATGTTACGTAACACACCGACGCATTAGTGTGGACTCACACATGGAGCTTGAGACACGGGTTTGTTTTGTTTTTGTTTTTTTTTAAAATAAGATATTATGCAGATTTGTGTATTTAGAGCGACAAAAAGCACAGAAATGTTAAAGTTTAGCGTGAAAACAGTGATAAAGTGCACAGGCTCGCGCGCGCTGAACGTTACTAACGGCTAGCTGTGTTTAGAGCTAGCCAGCAAGCTAACTCTGTGATGTGATATCTGAATAAAATAACGATATATTAAATTAAATATCTTTCAGCAGGTCCGGTTTGATGCCTGACATGACCCGTGTGCGTGTGGGAGTCGGTTTGTGTGTTTCTGACGCGTGTATTTATGGATATTTGTACCTCGCTGAGGAAAGGGCATCTCCTTGGCCGGGTTCAACTTCCTTCTTCAGCACAGAATCCACATCCAGTCGACACACAGAAGTGGCTTCACCTTTCATGGACGCATTCAGTGATAAAATCTCGCTTTGTCCCATACCATAATGTTTCCTTAAACCAGGTTTACACGCGATATAAAAACTTCCAATGAATTAAACTCAGCTAGTTAGCATTATACGCTAGCTGTAAAAGTAAAACTAATCAGCAGGACGGTTTCGCTAACTCGCTACATCCTTAGAGTTAACCAGAATTCCTATAACTTGTGAGTTATAGCTAATAACAGTTCAAACATTATTCCTGGAGCCGGTCAGAACCGGAACAGCACCGAACACCGAACTTGTTCCGAGTGTGTGTGTGAGAGAGAGAGAGAGAAGCTCCAGTGAAGGGAAAAAAAAAAAAAAAGTCCAGCTGATTGACGGTAGTCAGGTGGAAGAGCGTTGATTGGCCCAATGAAATCTCAGGAGAGTGCTGATTGGCTGAATTGTATCTCGAGCCCGCCTAGTAACGGCGTATAATTGGTTGCTCAGCTCACCACTCTTTTCTGATTGGTTGCTAAGCATCCCCCCCCCCAGACACGCACAGGCTCGAGCACGTGACTGTTCACTGCAGTTTAAAACATGTAAACGAAACATAAAGAAACTATATATAGAGTATTACATATATATATAAAATATAATAATACATATATATCAGCTGTTTTATCTATAATCAGTAAACCAGCCATGTGTTTTTTTTTCTTTTCTTTTTTTTCCCCCTCGTATCCCGGGCTGGAGATTTAAACGGTGGCGTAAGAGCTCTGACGTCACTCACTGCGTCATCCCCTGTAGTACTCACGACCTTAAACGGTGCAATAGTCGTTTTTTTAAAACTAAATTTATTACTTATATGAATAACATGGAGGATGTATGTATATATATTACATATATATATGTAAACATGATAAAAGTATAAAGTTTTAATCTGTGGCCTCAGCACAAGTGGCTGAAAAAAGCCTTTTTTGGAAAACTGAGTTCCGGTCCAGAATGCTTGTTTGTGATTGGATGCACCTCATGTCAATCATTTTATAGACACCCTGGGGGCGGAGCTACATAAACATAAGAATGGAGGAGTTGGATGGTCTCAAGTAGTAAAAAATAACTAAATTAAAAAAAAAAAAATCATCAAAAATCAAATGTCAGATTTCCTACTTAAAGATTAAAGACTGAATCTTCCCTAATGCACCTTTAAAAGTTAAAAAAAATTTAAATAGCTCAGAGTTCATAAGTTTCTAACTCAAAGTTCCTAATACACAGAACTCCTGGAAGTTAGCAGTCAATGCTAATCACAAATAAAGTAAAATTTTATCCGTAGTAAGTCTTTTATCATTAAACTCCCACCACAACCGAGTAAAATGTTAACATTCCCGATATATCCGTCTCGTTTCCGATTACATCGTTACTATTAACAACGAAAAATAGATAGTTTCTGCTCGGCAGCTATGACGTTCAGTTGCATAGCAACAGAGTTCTCAGGACTTGAACCACCTGATCTGCGACTGTATCATGCGGTTTAAAAGCTAGGTCATTCCTGTACTGGCTACAGCGTAAAAGGAAATAAATATTTGGACTTTAAATGTTTTGATCAAACATAAAGGCTTTGTGGTCTGAAAAGCGGCAATCGCCTCGACAGATTTCATCGCATTCTGACTATACAACAACCGCTAGCTAAAGAATATCATAACCCAGAGCTGCTGATTGTCATATTCTCATTGGTCAGAAGGTGTTGGTTAGTTTTCTACAACGGCAGCTCTGACCGTAGTAATCACAGGTTTACGTTAATACGTTATTGTTTCTATAGTAACAGCTCTTTCGCAGGGAGATGTTGAACGGCAGATGCTCCGTGTAGATGAATGAAAAACGAGTGTAATAGTTGATGTGAAGTTTCCTGTAAGGAGATGTTTATGTAACATTTAAGGAAGGAGTCTCCAGTGTCAGCACTTTGTAACATTCAGAGGTAAAGCTGTAAATTCAGCACAGAGGAGTTTTTACGCTTCTTTGCGGTTTCTCAGTAACGTAAAAAAGCTGCGATTTTGTCTTATTAACTTCACGAGAGAGGAAAAAGAGAAGCTGGTGAGGGAACGACTGTTTATAGCTGCTATAACGTAAGTGAGAACAGGAACTAACTTGCTGTTATCAATGTTAAATGTCACTGTAAATGGATAAAAACACGCCTTTTATAAATAAATAAAATGATGTAGTAATAAAATAAATATCCTGAATAATATAGATGTTCAACAAACCACACAGGAAAACAGTTTTAATTTGTGCTTTTTTATTAAAAATGTTATAAAAATGCTACAATGCACATATAAAATGTTTTTATGCTCTACTCTAGATTTATATCATACTTAAAAATGAAACTGACGTAAAGCAGAGAGGAATTACATCCGCTCGAATTAACGTACTGTAATCGTTTTTTTTTTTTTTTTACTATAAGAAATGGTTTCAGAATTGATGACTGAATTGAAGTTTCTGTAACAGGAAGACAATCGTTAAACCCTGTCCTCTTTCTGACGGAGAAAAATACAAAGTTAAAGTCAATACTGTACTTTAAAATGTGCTCGAACACTTTGTGCATAGGAAGTGTATTGCGACACTTAATGCATAGGATCAGAGAAAGTGTATAGCTCATCAGGAGGCTGCGTTTAGACAGCAGGCTGCAAAACACGACATCAGGTTCAGGATTTCTTTACCCGATCAGAGACTTTATAATAAAAGGCAGCCGAAAATAAAGCTATGACTGAAATACGTTATCTTTAGATCTGTAAATGTGCATCGAAGCAGTGGACATAATGCATCACAACTGCCTTCTGCACATACCAAAGGCTTTAAACCAGCAAATTTAAAAAAAAAAAGTTTTAAATTAAGATGAACTACTGGTTGAGGGATTTGGGGCGATTCAGGCCCATGAAGTCTCTTCTGCCCTGAGTTTGACCAAAGCCAACACTCAACATGTAAAGTTTGCAACAAATAAATAAAAATAAATTAAAAGTCACTATATAGAATGGGGCGGCCCCATTATTCTTCATTTGTCGATAAAACAAATATAAGAACACTATGACTTCTAATATTAAAACACAGGCTGACGATTTGCCCAGATACTGATGGGAGAAATACGTTGGGTGCCAAAATGCACCTAAAAGTGTGCTACAATAAAAAGAAGTCATGCATCGCCGTATTCTTACTGCCATTTCCGAATCCTGAAAGGAATAATAATTAAAAAAAAAAGCCACAACATGACATCGATAACTGATCTGCAAATCTGTTTAAAACCATAATGTTGGAAACCGATAACGAGTGCACTGTAACAGTTAACAAGCAGTATCTATTGTAAAAATATATATTTATAATTTTACAGTTAGGCAATTTCATCTTTATGAAAATATCTTTTTTTTCATTTGTGTATACATCTGGTTCTGCTCTCCATCCTGTATGTAGTGTTAATGGACGCAAGAAAGAAATAAATATAAAAAAATGAGACAAATGTGGGGGGGAGGAACATACATAGGGTGCGCAAATAAGATAACTGGTCAGCTCATAAAATCAAGGCCATTCTTTAGAAGACACACACTCCTTTCCCTGAAAGGACTGCAGACTGAACTTCCACAACAGGTAGAAAAACATTAAGAGGAAAAAGCATACTAGTCTCAGAGCCGACTCTCGTCTAAGAGCCGACAATGATCTCCATGATGTGGTCCAGTTCGTTCAGGTCCGAGCGGCAGTTTGACGGCGAGTTTATAGACGTCGGCGTGTGAGAGGGACTCAAACTGTCCAGCAGGTCGTATGGACCCATCTTAGGCGCCGTGCTCTGAATGCCGGTGAGCACGGTGTCGAGGTCGTAATACGACGCATCCACGTCTGAGAACAATTCCTCGAGAGCTGAGTCCGGACCCGAGGCACCGTTCTTAATCTCAAATGTCCCAAAAACTTGGCCCATTGCCTTTGGATCCTCCCTGGAGGAACTTTCTTGTTCGTCATCTTCATCCTCGTCTTCATCATCGTCGTCTCCTGGACCAAGTCTGGAGGTTTCACGGGAGTCCTTGGTCGCGTCCCAGCAACGACTCGAGGTCGCTGAGAGACAAATGTCAGAGGCAGAGTCGTGCACCGAGACCGAACACAGCGTCTCGTCCGCCACCACCTCCTCCTCGCGGCTGATTCCTTCGTAGCTGATAACCGAGAAGAGCTTAGGCTCTGCTTCCTGCTCACGTGACCGGCAGAGTACCTCGGTGGCCACCAGGCGCTCGGGCGGGCCCTGGGTCCCACTGCAGAAGGCCTCGGTGACCACCCAGCTGCCGTCGTGGGTCATCTCCTCCTGGATCTGCCGCACCGTGTTGGCGATGAGCACAGAGCGGCACAGGTTGGGCTCCACTAACATGTGGCAGAGCTGCAGCTTGATGAGCGACATGTCCAGTAGAGACTGGCGCTGCAGACTATACGAGGAGGACACCTTGGCACCGGCCAGGTTCTCGTCCGACATCTCATCATCATCGCTGGGAAACTTGCGCTTGGTCCCTTTGGAGAACATGTCTACCCTGGGAAAGAACATAAAACATTTATTATGAGTCATATATTTGAGAACTTTTAATGATCTAATCAAAGTGAAAATCATCAACAGAAAAGCAAGACAGATTAATGCATAAGAAAGCTGCATTTGGGCAGGATGGGAAACAGGAAACTGTCACAGGTTAAAAGGAAGTGAGGGACGCTGTGTGTTTAATGAACTGAGTTTTCAGTGCTACCTGAAACTACGGGTGTATCGGTATCTATACTGGTATCGGGTATGGGTCTGATACTCCAACTTCCATACCAACATCCAACATCAGGCGATACTATGTGACGTAATCCTGACGTTCGCTGCCGCACCAATGAACAGCAGGAAAATGACAGCGTTCTGGACGTATTTGATGATTAATGATCAACGCAAAGCAGACTGCGACCTGTGCTCTGTGAAAACTACAGCATCTTCCAACAACGCAAGTACCGGAAAAAACACGTACATGCACTCGGCCTGAAAAAAAAACAGTATTGCTGCATCCACACCAAAAAACCACTGCCATCTTTACACATGAATATTACAGTCAACTTCAGAATTATTGGCACCCTTCAGGAGAATGGAGAAAAATGATTCTATTCAATTTTATTTGTATAGCGCTTTTAACAATATACATTGTCCCAAAGCAGCTTTACAGAAATCTTGATAGATTTAGATTTATCCCTAATGAGCAAGCAACAGTGGTGAGGAAAAACTTCCCGAGATGTCATAAGCCTCGAGAGGAACCAGGCTCGAAAGGGAACCCATCCTCATCTGGGTGACACCGGATAGTGCGATTATAAATAAATTCCCTTTCTATAACTGTGTACTCTTGAGATAAACAGTATTAAGTGTCAAAAAACAATTTACATTTCTGACAAAAGTAAGCATGTTTTTTCTCTAACAACAATTATTCTTTTTTTAAGAATACTATTTTCTCTCTAAAAACCATATGGCAAAATGACTGACACCCTTAAAGATTATTTCAAAATAACTGTTAGCAAATTGTCATCTCCCAAAAATTTACTTAGGGGCCGTTTACACGACAACGTTTTCAGCCAAAAACGGGAAACTTTTTACGTGTTTTTCCTGTTCGTTTACATGACAACAGTGTTTTGAGGACTGAAAACGCATATTTTTGAAAATGGGTTCCAAAGCGCAAGTTTTTAAAAACGCCACCGTTATCGTCTCCATGTAAACACCCAATACGGGAATCTTTGAAAACGGTGACGTCATGCGCGTGCTAGGTATGCAGACATGCGCAGTACGTGTCTATTGTAAAGGCAAGCGCATACGTAATACAGCGTTTTTGGCCGTTATCGCGGATATGTGTAAACGCGAATCGGTTTGAAAACGCAACAGAAAAACTTTTCCGTATTTGACTACATCGTTGTCGTGTAAACGTAGTCTTAGTGGTTAGCACATTTGCCTCGCACCTCCGGGGTTGGAGGTGTACATGGAGTTTGCATGTTCTCCCCAAGCTTCGGGGGTTTCCTCCGGTTTCCTCCCCCAGTCCAAATACATGCGCTGTAGGCTGACTGGCCTCTCTAAATTGTCCATAGTGTGTGAATGGGTGTGTGTGTGTGAGTGATTGTGCCCTGTGATGGATTGGTACCCCGTCCAGGGTCCCCCGAGTCCCCTGGGATAGGCTCCAGGCTCCCCGCGACCCTGTGTAGGATAAGCGGTACAGAAGATGGATGGATGGATGGACGAACTCTATTGTCGCCTTTGACCAAATATGGACATGTGAAATTCAGCGTGGAGAAATAGCGACCCACGATGCTCAGGAAACAAGAGATGTGATTCTTCACCATCACATCAATGCCATAATGTTTTGAAGATGGTCATATAACTGCTTATACCACAGCACTGTTGGATTCTGATTGGTCAGAAGGTGTTGATTAGTTTTCTATAACAGCAGCTCTGACAGTAGCGCAGCTGCAACTCACAGGTTTATATTAATGCGCTCGTTCTGATACGTTATCGTTTCTATAGCAACAGCTCGTTCACAGGGACTCGTACTGCAGACGCTCCACATAAACGTGTTAAAAGATGCCTGTAATCTTTAACATGGTGAGGTTTTCTGTAAAGAGACGTTTACTGAACGTGTATGGAAGGAGTCTCCAGTGTCAGCGCTTTGTAACAGTCAGAGGTAAAGCTGTAACTGTACGTTTCCCGACATCTTCAGCAATGTGACCGTCTGCATTTTTTTTGTCTCATTAACTTCAAGAGAGAGAAAAAAAAGACAGGCTGGAGAGGGAACGACTGTTTATAGCTGCTATAACATAAGTGAGAAGAGGAACTGACTTGTTTCATGGATGTTCCACAACTTTAAATGTAACTATAAATGAATAAAAGTATGACGTGGTGCTCTTTAATTAAAAAAATCGCGATCGTTGGCAAACTGCTGTGGTATAAGCGGAATAAAACACATCCTGTTATAGGAAAATAATCAACTTCTGGGTGGTTTCAGTAACGCCAGTTCGTCACACCACCCCATCGTTGATTATATTTACTATAGAAGCAACACACAGTGTTTTATTCGTTACATAATTAGGTACAGCACGCATTCTTTAGTATTTTCACAAAAGACAAACCAACAGGTCCATTAATTTCACTCATTTCATGTTAAGACTGGTGACTTAACATAATGGAAATTATTTGATTGACCGTTACCTTTAATCACACAGACACACACACACACACATACTACCACACATCATAAACAGACTAACACACCACAACTCTAACCCAACAGACCACATGTTATCCGGATACACTGGAGAGGGTTAGGATGAGAGAGAGGGCACAGGGGCGTGTCGCCTACCTGAAGCACGAGTGACATCGCAGCACTGTAGAGACACAGACCAGAGCGCAAGCTGACACAGTGCACAATCACGGCAAAACTCAACACTAAATCAAACGAGCTAAAGAAAAACTACGCATGAACGTCACATTCAGAATTCTAACTGCACCACACACACCTCATTTTAATACAAACTGATTGGTTAGATTTGTATTATAAGTGCTTGTTGTAGGGGGCGTGGCCATGCGTGAGCATTAGTAGGTCACGTGACCGTAACATGTAGTTTGTACTGTGCTGTGCTATGAACTCAATAACTTACCTTACCACATATATTATACAGGATTATGGTGCTATATATTACCTGGTCCCCCCCCCCACTGCGCATTGTACACTATATGGCCAAAAGTATGTGCACCCCTGACCATCACATCCATATATGCTTGTTGAACATTTATTCCAGATTTATTCCCCCTGTGTTTGCTGTTATAATGAGCTCCACTCTTCTGCGAAGTCTTTCCACTAGATGTTGGAGCGTGGCTGTGGGGATTTGTGTTCATTCAGCTACAAGAGCATTAGTGAGGTCAGGCGCTGATGTTGGGATGTCGAGGAGGTCTGGGGTGCAGTCGGTGTTCCAGTTCATCCCAAAGGTGTTCAGTGGGGTTGAGGTCAGGGCTCTGTGCAGGACACTCGGGTTCTTCCACACCATGTCTTCATGGAGCTCGCTATGTGCACAGGGGCATTGTCATGCTGGAACACTTTTGGGCGTCTTAGTTCCAGTGAAGAGAAACTGCAATGCTACAGCAAACAGAGACGCTCTATACAATTGTGTGCTTCAGACTTTGTGGAAACAGTTTGGAGAAGAACTATATATGGGTATAACGGTAAGGGTGCACATACTTTTGGCCGTATAGTGTATATAAGGTAATAATTACATTATCCACCTCCAGTGATTGTAACTTTGACTAGACTCAAAATTAGGGATAATGTTTCAGATGATATATTTTACATTTGTTTCCATAATTTCACTGCGGTTTCGCATCTTAGGCTGTGCAGTAATTCTAATCACCACTTTCCTGATCCTCTCATCACATTCACTTCCTGCTGTGAGACTTTTAAAATGACTAAAAGATACAAAATATAAATCTTGACAAATCATGTACCACCGTTTAATCCGGGTATTTTCTCTCAGCACAGCTAAGATAACTATCTTATTATTATTAAATGTCATTAAATGTCATTTAATATGTGACATTTATTATTAAAAGTATTGAAGGAAATGGGGGAATTCTCTTAGCGATACTGACGTGACGTCACCACGTGAGTATTATCCAGGCCCCGCCCCCACTTCCGGTCTGTTCCCCTCCCCCACCGCCTTGACGTGGCCGGTAACCGGGCTAAAGCTAGCGGAGCACAAAATAGTCCAAAAATAAAATAAAACAGTAAAAGCATTATACATTTAAACTTTACAGTACCCAACAAGCAGCGAAGGCTTTTTTAAATGTGTAAACATATTCTGAAACCTTATACAGAGTGCATTTAATGTTTAAAATGCGTGAAAGCCTAGCCTGGTCGGGTTAGTGTGAAAACGACAAAGATGGACGCCATTTTGGATTTTTCACGCCAGCTCTGGGGATGGGATATAAAGCGGCGTATTTTGTATAATTTGACAACATGATCATGGGTGTAAATAATACATTTAGTGCGTATAAAGAGTGCGGATGGATAAATTACAGTGAAATGAGCACTACTTGTAGGAAAAGTGAACTGAAATGCGTTGCCGTTGTACGCGCGCGCGCGACACAGAGAGAGCGAGCGCGAGCTCCCACTTCCGCAAACACGCCGTTATTCGAAATCGACCGCGCGGTTAACCATGGCGTCTCGCGCACTCGGGCTTAAGAAAAAAAAAAGAAAGAAAGGTAAACACGGGATTGCACGCGCGCGAGGCTACACCTGAGAGCACGTACCTGGTATGAGTTTAGGTCTTTGGTTGATGAGCGTCATGCGCGGTTCTGTAGGCCGGCGGCAGCGGCGGCGTTAAAGGTGCAGCTCCACTCGGCCACTCCGGTGTAGTGAGCTAGTGAGCATCCGGCACGCAGGCAGGGCTGATGGGGGCGGAAACTTTCAGCTGCATGGACAGCAGGCCATCCGTGCATCTGCATCTGCACATAGCCCGGGACCCCTCTAACACAAAGCCTCGGGGGATGGGGCACCGGGGAGGGGTGCGGTGTTATGGGGTATTGTAGGAT
>CM040993.1:18651229-18682263 GCA_022985145.1 Pangasius djambal
ATTTAATGGGGGGTGTTTTGGGGTATTGTAGGATGTTGTGGGGGTGTTGTAGTATTTAATGGAGGTGTTTGGGGGTATTGTAGGATGTTGTGTGGGTGTTGTAGTATATCTCAAGGCCTACACCATTAGTCACACCAAAGCACAAATTTGACAAATTTACACCCCAATAAAGAGTCAGTCCATTTTTTTATTGCTTAGAAACCTTTTAAGGTATAACAGTAATATTTCTTCTGTAGGGCTTCTTGAAAATATTGTCATGACCAACAAGCTAAAGGTTAAGGGACATGTTTGTCACCATATACTGAGAATGACTCGTGGGTCAGCTGAAGAACCACTCAGGAAAAATCAAATGAAGCCACCATACATTCATTACTCCTGTGGTACACATTCGAGGGTCGTTCGGAAAATATTACCTTTCCATCCAATCGCGTCCACTGTAATTGATTAATGATGTAGACCTTATAAAGACGCTGTCCGCCCTTTATTGTTTTATTTTCATTTTCTTTCCATTTAATCTTTTGTTATATTACAGTGGCCATGATTACTGTGGAACAGTATATGGCTTAACTAACTAACCCCATGGTTTAAGATTTATGAATAAATACAATAAGATAGTTATTTATTTATTTATTTAGCAGAGACAATAAACATTAGTTCATATCAGTATTAATGATTTAAAAGTTTAAAGTTTTATCTGCTTGCGTTAAATTAGTGTTGGAATTATTCAGGTGTGTGATCTGGAGTGTACGTTTTAATGAACACACTGATTACAGACAGTTTTAGAGATGTTTATATTTAAATTAAACTCAGGATGGACTAGTGACTTTAATCAGATACAAACTACAGATTGTTGTTGCTGCTGATGGCCAATAGAGGGTACCAAAAACCTCTAAAACCTTAATATCTATCTATCCATCCATCCATCCATCCATCAGTTAGTTAGTTTTTCTCATTCTGGCTTTAATCGGCTTTAATGGTCCAAAAAAAAAAATCCACAAACTGATAAATAATAAAATAATACATAAAATGTAATAAATAAATGATAAATTGAATTTTATATTTTGGTGAAAACCTATCACACTGACATAATCTGAATTAATCATCTAAAAAACCCCAAAAACCAACCAGCTACTTTGCTGAAGTATGTTAATATTTGACTTGCTGATGGACCTGTGCATGACATTTCATTTTCACTTTTCTCCCTCTCCCTCTTCTTCTGCTTTTTATTTATTTATTTATTTATTTATTTATTTATTCCATCCTTCCTTCCTTCCCTATGCATAATCTTGGTGAAGAACTCTTTTCCTCATGCTGACAAGGTGTGAAGTAATGGTCAAAAAGAAAAGAAAAAAAAAAAAATTCTTAGTGAGTCTCAAGGAAGCAGGAAGTCTTCTGCTCTTATCTACAGACTCTTCGAGCCGTAAACAGACGGACGCTCAGGAACTTCACGAAGACTTTTCAGTGGTGTTCTGCTGAGAGTAAAATGGCAGGGTCACTGCTCCAGGATAAAGCTCAGTACAACTGCTCTGTGTGTTTGGAACTGATGAAGGATCCGGTGACGATTTCCTGTGGACACTCTTACTGTATGAGCTGCATTAAAACCTACTGGGAGCAGGACAAGTTCAGGAGACCTCAATGTCCTCAGTGCAGACATGAATTTCCTACAATACCTGCACTGAACAAAAACACCATGCTGGCTGAAATCCTTGAGAAACTGAGGACCACCACGCTTCAGGGTTCTCCTGCTCAGCCAGGAGAAGTTGCGTGTGATTTCTGCACTGATCTAAAGCTCCGAGCGGTGAGATCATGCCTGGAGTGTCGAGCGTCCTACTGTGAAACGCATCTCCAGCCTCACTTCGACATTCCGGCTCTTAATAAACACAAGTTAGTCGTCGCTACCGAGATTCAGACGTGTCCGAGACACGATAAACTGCTGGAGGCTTTCTGTCGCACCGACAACACATGCATCTGCCTGAGCTGTGTGATGGACGAGCACAAAGGCCATAACACGGTTTCCTCTGCAGCAGAAAGAGACGAGAAACAAGTGGGACATTTTCTCTTATTAAACCTTTATTTTTATTACACAGCACTCTCAGAAATAAAGGTACCAAACGGTTATTTTCCTTGTAGCTCGGAGAAATGTAACTGAATACAAATATATTATCCAGACTGAACAGATAATGTGTTTAAAACAAAAAATATGAAAAGAAGGCACACTATCTAAAGTTCACAGGGCATCTGGTTTGAGACTAGAGGTGTACAACTGAGATTTCATGCGATGGCAAAAACCAAAGTCATACAGATATGAGCGAGTGGTCAGATATGAATATTGTGGGACAAACAAAGCGTTTATTCATTCATCCATCCTTAGGAACTGCCTGGTCAGGGTCGAGCTGGTTTGAATTAGAAAATGACTTTGTATATATTTTAGGAAATAGAACCAACTGCACTGGAGTGATGTGGCTGAGGTAGAGGAACGTACACCGTTTTATTTCTGGGGTTTACCAGTGTTTTTTTTGGCGGGGAGAGTGATATACTTCATATTTAATAAAAAACAAAAATTCCTCTTTCACCCGTCCCACTGTACGGATACATTACGTTACACTGAGGTGGTAACCTCTTTTCTATCTTGTGTGTATCTTTTACCTGGAAACATGAACATAGATTACCTTTAAAAATAACTTCAGGTGTATAATTGAACTTTAAGAACCACTCATACTCTTTAAAGTTTTATTTTAAAAGATAATCACACTACATGCAGCTTCTCAGGTCAAAGACACCAGTGGAGTCAGTGTAATTTTACGTAATATGCCACATTACACTTACTCCAATGTGACTAATAATCAGTTTAGTGACCAGTAACAAATCAACAACTCCTCTTTAAAGTGTTCAGGCAAAATGCAAACTTATTTACAAAAAAAATAGTAAAAGTTGCTGTGAAACGTCTTATAAAGGACTGGATAAGCAACTAATTACTACATCAGTTACCTTTTATTAATTAAACATTAGTGATTAGTTCATGCCTACTAATATATGATATGATATATTTTTACAGTTTTTTTATAAATATAATTTTATAATATAATATATTTATATAAATATAACATATAGAGTTATTTTTACATATTTTACATATTCTTTGTCTAAAACAGCATGGGAAAATAGCATTTAAAAAATAATATTCCTGTTAAATTGTTAGAAATGAATGGCTTGCTATGTTTTGCTAAACCTAGCCTAACCTTGACAAGCATTCCTGCGCACATTCCTGGGCTGTAAGAAATGGACTAGAAGGTGAACCTTCTAATATTGAACTTTGGTTTATTACTTTTAAATAATACGTCTTGGACTCTGAACAGATAAAAAGCTTAGGGTTGGAACTTGAATCAGGAATAATAAAAGACTGGCCTCCTTCTTTGTCCATTCATCTTTAAAAGTTCATTATTTTTCATTGACTTTTTTTTGTCATGTAATCACTTCACTTCACCTTTCTGAAACCAGAAAGGATAAATGGAATAAAAAATTAAATCTACATAAGTCTGTAAAATTCAGCCCTTCTAAGTGAATGTCTCTAGTACTGTAATGAGTCGCAGGTCTGTTGTAAAGAATTTACGTAAATGGATAAACTGCATCAGAGAAGCCAAGGTAGTTCAAGTGTAGTGTCACTAAACTATGGCCAGTTTCTTCCATATGCATTTATTGGCTCTGCTTATCAGTGCTCTTCCCTCCAGGTCATACAGGATATATGCCTTAACCAGACTTCACAGCTCCTTGTGATCAACTCCATCTAGAATATGTGGAAGGTGTCACCTCTAAAGCTTTGTGGAACGTGGCATTCAGAACTAAGATGAACTTTAAAGGAGTAGCTATCACTGCCACCTTAGACACAGGGACTTTGCCAGCTGTGTGAGCAGATCTTGTTCTACAGAATACCATGAATGCAGGTAAAACTCAACTTTGGACAGCCCCACCATTACATTTATCTGATGATGCATCTTGTGAGCCCTTAGGAATAAAATGCTTAGCAATAGGTTTCTAGGAGGAGCATTTCTACCACAGGTTTACCATTATACCACGTGTCCTCCTGCTGATTCTAGGAATGCTTTTTAATGCAAAATGCTTCAGTCAGTATCCATATCCCATCCAGAACTGTGAGAATTAATGTCTCCAACCTTGCTATTGATATGCACTATTGAGCCAAACCTACTTTTTAAAGGACTGAAGGATTGAGGATTGATGGCGCTCCAGGGTCCAACTAAAATGCTCAGTGAAAAGGTCCAAGATGCCTCGCTCATGCCAGAGCAAAAGAGACAGTTGTTGGAACAGATAGCAGATAATTGAGGACCAGATACAAGAAATGTGTGGATTAAGAGATAATGGACAATGGGCCACACCAGATGTTAGTGTGAAAAGATTCTCTGTAGATTATAGGGTACTAAGCCAACTCATAGTGAAAGACTTCTACCACCTCTCAGTTATTGATGAGGCTTTGGTTTTCCTGGCCAGGGGACGATACCTCACCACTATCTATCTTCCACACAGACACTGGCAGGTGGCAGCGGAAGGTGGTAGAGCGTTCAAGAGCCAAGAGAGCTTCCGTCTCACATTGTGGATTATACCAGTTCAGGGTACTTCCCTCTGGTTTAAATAATGAGCCATAGATCTTTCAAAGACTTATGAATACAGGCCTCATTTACAAAAGCTTTTGCCCATCATGGTGTCCACAAATACCTCATTTTTGATCGAGGCTTCCCGTTCGTAAGTGAACTCAGCCCAGGCTCATAACAGTGTATCACCCCCAAATAAACTAGTAAACTAATAAACTATAAAATAAGCAACTCACTAAGTGAACCATACATTGAAAACTGCCATGTGGGGAACAAGAACTCTTCATTGGATGAATTTATCCCTCAAATCGGTTTCACTTTACGAACTGCACCACATGAAAGTACAGGATTTAGCCCTTCACGAATGCTTTATGGAAGGGAGACGTAGACCCAGCTTGACATTATTACTGAGTCTACGTGTGAGTGAATGGCAGATTCCCTCTAGAACCGAGATCCTGAGAGCTTCCCTGCCAGAGGCACACAGCAGTGCCAGGGCTGTGCTTCAAACCAGCCACCAGCCAGGAAGAATGAAAATAATACTATGACCTGAAGTGCCAGCCAGTATATGACTTGTTTGACCTTCAGACTCAAAACCTACCCCAGATGAGATGCAGAGACAAAGTTCACAGTTAATTTCACAGCTACTATACAGTATAGGATACCATAGTGCGTAATCCAGAAATCACATGTTATCTACAGGCTTGCAAGGATACTGGTGACAATGCGGGTATCTTTCATGTACTTAACCTGCAATCATTCAACACACGGGACATGGATGCCACGGGCAAGCAAACTCAGACCCACTAATAGGACCCAAAGTCCATGATGACAGGGCATGATGAAGGCAGTTCTATGGACAGTCAAAGTCTGAGCCCACCTGAATCTATAAACACAGAGAATTCTGATAGTGTCCTTGAGTTATTTCTGGACTATGTCCAGGATAAATATGGCTCAGACTGTAGAACCAATTATTTAAATTCTGCTGCCGCCAATGAGGTGACAAACAAGTCCTTTAACAATTGCTGCATTCGCAAAGCCCGCAGCAATTGACCTTTCTCATGGACCTTTTCACCCTCCTGCCATCTAGCAGAAGGTACCAGAACATCCATACCACCACCACCACCAGACTCCACCACAGCTTCTTTCCTGAGGCAGTCAGAATACTCAACACACAGACTTTGACATTGTCCCTGACACTTTCAGACTGTATGACCTTAGGCCTAGATGGTCACCCAGAGTCACGTCAGAGTGGTCAGGTGGATGAACCCATACCAAACAGAGAGAACTGACCTAACAATCCTGAAAGTTATTTTGTTTTGTGGTTTATTTATCTATATTTATGCCTCTGCTGTGGCTGCTTGCTAACCTGCTCACTGCACCCAGTGAGGATAGGATGGCAATGCAGCTCCTATAATTTTGTTGAGAGAAAAAAGGTAAGAAAAACATTACAGCATGCAAAGTCATGCATAAAGTATAAATGGGCCTTAAAGGTACAAAAGATGTCCCCTTGATGGTACCACCCTAGTGACAACGAAAAATACAGTTAGACACCTTTAATTCTGAGAGTGAGTGTTGTTAACCTGTGAAATTTTTCATTATTGATTTGTAAACTCGACCGGGTTCTTTACAGGCCAAACTGCAGGCTAATAAATGCAAATTTGTGACGAAACGCAAAAAAAGAGAGGAAGAGCTTCACGAGCTGCGAAAGGCCACTGAGGCTCATGCAGTAAGTAATGAAATGCTATAAAAATGCTAATGTAAAGAGGAAGAAAGTGTTTGCAGCATGATTTCAAGATACCAAACATGTCAGCGGCAATGCTTTTTAGAAGCTGACACTTCCAGTAGGATTACATGTAAAACATGCGATAGAGCTGCAGGAGAAAACAAGCATTAAAAAATGATTTTGCTCTTTTTAAGCTCTTTACTCTGCTAGCAAACAAGCTTGTAATTTTTATTTATTTTTTTTTACAAGTGTTCAGCCTCCACATGTTTATGCATGGAAATCTTTAATAAATCAGTGTATATGAATAAATATTAAAAATACATCCTTTAGAAAATAAAAATAAAGGTGTGTGTGATTTTTTTTAAAACAGCAGTCCACACAGCAGTCAGTGGAAGACACAGAGCTAGCCTTTACCTCGCTAATCAGTTTCCTTGAGAAAAGCTGCTCTGAGGTGGTGGAGAAGATCAGAGCTCAGGAGGAGAGCTACATGGATCAATCTGCAGATCTTCAGGAGCAGCTGGAGCTTGAAATCGCCATTCTGATGGGACAGGAAGACGTCATAGACAAGCTTTTACAGACGGAGGATAATGTCTACTTCCTTCAGGTCTGATTCAAACAGGAAGTGTGTAAGATTATAGTGTTAACATCATTACTAGGAAAATGAAGAGTGAGGGCCGCTGAGCGTGTAGTGAGGATTGAGCACACTTTGGTATTCAGAACTCAGACGTAACTAAACTGTATTCAGAAGTTACTTGAGGATAACTGATGTGGGGTGGAGTTCGAGTAACACAGAGCCGTGTCTCAGCTATATTTAGTCCAGTGCCACTGTCTGACTCAATATCCACAATATTTAATGCTTAAATTTATCTTTACGCTCAAAATCCTTATGATAGAGCCCTTATTTATCTATAGGACTGATTTTTTCAATGGATAATTCAAAACTTAGTGTGGCGGATGAGTGTTTGGTCAGCTTACCCTTCATCATTGGCATGTTTTCTTTGTAGGAGAGCACATCAAATTAACAAAAATTTTGCTATTACTTTATTAATTGAACATATCAAAAGTCGCCTACATTCTGCACACACATTCCGATTTCATGACCTCAGTTTAGTATCTCCCTGCTTCATTAAGTTCATTTGCTCACGAATAACTGTCTGATATAAAAAAAATTAAAATGCTAAATAATAGGATGTGCTGGACCTTGTGCCAATTGGCAATATACTGGATAAACTCCTATTTCAGTGCTTGCCATGTTGTCATTCATATATAATCACATTAGTCTTTTTATTTTTAATGTTTAAATGATCTCTTTCTTTTTTTTTTTTTTTTTACTTTGTATTATATCTGACAGCAGAAAGAAATCTGAATTTCTCTGGTTTAAAAGTGAGGGTTTGTGTTTAAAGGCGGTTGTCTAGATGCTAGTGAAAAACTCAGATGCTTCTACTCAAGAAAAATCTGGCAACCTCAGAGGCCTGAACTTCACACAGCTGATTCTAATAATCTGAATGTGGAGCAAAGGAAATCCACTTAAGCGGCCGCGTAACTCGACTCTGAATACAAGGAACGTTTCCCATGTAAATAAGACATAAGTAGCTGACTCTGAATACAACTCTAAATAAAAATAAATAAATGTGTTTTGTCCTCTGACAGAACTTTAAGAGCATGCCCAGTCCCTCTGGAGCTAAAGAGTCGACTCGTCCAGCTTTACAGCCAGTCGTCTCTTTTAGTGACGTGAGCCACATGGTTTATGAGTTTAAAGAGAAGCTGGAGATTTTCTGGAAACAGAAAGTGAACAACATGCTTAAAAAATGTAAGTACATTATTAGAAAAAAAAGGCAACTCCTCCTTGAAAGTCCATCATTCTTTGAGAACTGTTCCTGATCTAGTTATTTTCTGCTAGTCTATATCAGGGAAGGCACATGGGAGTGTTCTACTAGCTTTAATTTAAGAGTTTGATTATAATTTGAAATCTGCTCCATTTCACAGCTGTGAGATTTTGATGTCCAGCTGCCTGGAAGAAGATCTGCCTCAGGTGCAGCACTTCACCCGAGCTTCACGTACCGAAGCCTGCAACTTTCAGTAGCAAAGTGTGTGTGTGTTTGTGTGTGTGTATGTGTGTGTGTGAACCGAGAAAAGTGTGGCAGTTTCACATTACTACTCTGTGAATGGACTGTGATCGTGTGTTATGTGGTAGTTTCCGTTGCTTGGTGAATCGTACTGTAACTAACCTGTGCTGTATTTGAGCATCAAATTTGGGCACGTGGGCGGAGCTTGAAACAGTGCTGACCACTGATTGGTCAAATGCAGTAGTCTTGATAGTGGCTTTGTATCAGACAGTTTCTCATTCTCATTTATAATCTCCTTTTTCTAATGTTTATATTCAGACAAATCAGGATTATACGGTCTGTTGTTGCAGATTCCTTTTTATTTATTTACCCACAGTCATGTTTTCTTATCTCTCACATTTAGCTCAATTTGACTTTTCTTACTCTGTAAGATCTGACATTTTCAATCCTCAGTGACTTCCTGTTCACTACAAATGCTCCCTATATAATGGTGTTGAATGTACAGTGGTTCCATTTGGACTGAAGATAAGACACTTCTGCAGAAGTTGCAGTATTCTGTGCATGTTCTATTGCAAATTTCACCCTTGCTTTTTTAATTCTTGAGGCTGATGAACGGTTTCCCCGCCGCATTTCTCTCACCCTGTACTCACGCTCGCTGATCCTGTTTTGAATAGTTTGTGCTCTGGTTGTGTCTGGATCCTTGTTGCTGTTTCTTTCCTGTTTTTCTTAATTACTTACAATTATCCTGCTGGTGGTCTTCATATATATATATATATATATATATATATATATATATATACACACACATACACACACACATACAGTTGGGGTCAGAATTGTTATTATTTTGTTTAAAGATCTTATTTTTTTCATTTAGTACTGCCCTTCAGAAGCTACATAAGATATTTACATGTTTCCCAGAAGACAAAATAACAACAATCTACACTGATCATCCTGTTAAAAAGTTTACACCCCCCCGGCTCTTAATGTATCGTGTTGCCTTCTTGAGCATCGGTGAACGTTTGCAGCTTTTGTAATAGTTGTAATTGTGTTCGAGTCCCTCAGCTGTCCTCAGTGTGAAAAGACGGAGCTCAGCATCATAGAGCTGCTGCTGGAAAGGGCTCAAATACGCAGAAGATGCTGGAAAAGCAGAGAAGGTGCAGGACCTGCAGGATTTTTCTGAAGAACAGTGTGCAGTTTAACCGCTCAGGACAAACAAGAGACTCATGAACAACTATCACAAAACGTAAAAACAGTCACTGATCATCAGGAAACACACACAGGATTAAGAAGTGAATTTATACTTCTGAACTGGTTCATTTGTGTAAATTCAGTTATTATTGTGTCTTGTGGACACATCTGTTATGTGAAATAGCTTATTCAGGGCAGAACTAAAAACAATTTTTATGATCCCTCTTTTTTTAAAAAAATAAAAATAAATAATTAACATTTTGCAGATTCTGCAAGGTGTATGTAAGCTTATGACCACAACTGTATTTATATGTATATGTATATATATATATATGTGTATAGACAGACGCTTCTACGCTTCCACAGTTGTGTATCTGTGCTGTCATGGAGATACCAAAATAGTGTCCAAAACAGGAAGCAATACCCTGGGGCAGTATGCGTACAATAGACAGTGCACACACTATGTAAAAAACACACCGGCTGAAACAGGAGGGTTATGAACACGAGAATGGCGATGGTACAGTTTTCATCATCAGAATCTAAACTTCTAAAAAACTAAAAATCACATGTGATCATTTCACTCTGTTGACACGAAGCCAGCACAAGAGACCCTGCATCCTACCTCGAGTCCTCAGAAGGGTTAACGCGGTAGTTCCTGAGATTTCAGTGTAAAGAAAATGTTTCACTGAAATGTTGCTGTATTATAGATGAGTCCATAAGTGCAGAATGAATTCTTTTGTTTTGGAGAATGAAACATGTTTTATTACAGATACATACAGCATCACCTTTGTTTAAGGTTATATATATAATGGAGTATTTTTCTTCTGCAGATGAAATAAATGTGCAAACCATGTGTGTGTTATTACCATGTTGTGTGTGTGTGCTGCATAGTGTCAACAGTTACATTCGTTATAAATGTCAGAAATACTCTTAACATTAATGAGAGCCTCTGAAGCGAGATACTGTACATTTATAGAAGTGTACAGCGTCACACCCGTGATTTCTCACAGCCTTACGAACACAATGAGCCTGAAAGAACTCTGAAAACTATCATCAGTGATAACTCATTATGTGATAGTATAGTTATAAAAGAAATACAGCAAGAAAGTTATACACATTAATACACATTAATCAGCATCAGTATTTATTGATGTAAATGTGTCAGATTTGGCCACATCGCTCATTTTCATCTGCTGTCTCTGAGCAGGTTGATTTTTAGGACAAATGATAAATCCACAAACTTTTACCAACACCCACCACTGCACATCCTGCAATTTATATATAATGCTGCTATGAGGCACATTTCCTGTCACGGAGCACTTTTTTTTTACTTGCTGGAAGCTTACATGATCTACTGCTACACTTTTCTCCACAGTCAGCAGTTTACAGACAATAGTTTGCACCGCTTTCTCCCATTCACTGCTGGCTTTAGTATCAGAATCTACTGAAATAGACAGACAAAAATACTTACAACCTCAATCACAGACAAAAACGGGTAATAAACTATACGTTTCCTTGTTGCTGGCATATATTTAGTGTGTATTTTTGCCCTTAAAAATGCATGAACTGTACTTTCAAAGATTTTTGGCTACTGACCCCAATTTAAGGGCCCAAAATTCTCACAATTCTGCACCAAAAAAAAATGTCTCGCCAACAGTGAGCGACTCGGAGTATGCTATGACGTATATTGATATACGTATGACGTATGATCAAAACAATTCTAATATGATAACCGTCCTAAATTGTAAATCTGAAATAAAAATCAAGGGTCAAGGGAAATGGTTGGATTTCGTTTTATATGAAAAAAATATATCAAATAAGGAAAGGTTATGAACATTAACCCCAAACCGCAAACCTCTGATCATGCTAAACAATGTCCTCGGTTATAATTTCCATTAAACTTTATACTTTAAATAGACTACCTCCTGTATATTATACAGTACTGTATACTGTATTTTATATATATATGTATATGTATTTGTATATTATATTTAACAGTGGACTCACTTTTTAGCCATCATTTTGTTGCTACTTCCACTTTTAACTGAGGAACAATCTGACAGAATATTTTCTGCACTTTTCATTGCTGTTCTTTATGACCTGAGCTTCACTTTTCTTTCACACTTGTGATTAGAAGGTTTCAGAAAAATTTGAATATTGAAGCCAAGTGCATTAAATCAGGATTACAGTTAGAGTGTGCTGGAGTGCACGTTTAAAAGAACACGCTGATTACAAAAAAACAAGTGTTTATCACTGTATCATAAAGTGATAAAGTGTTTAGAAAATATATTTAAATTCAACTCGAGAATTACAGATAGTTGTTGCTTTTCATGGCCAATAGAGGGGGCCAAAACATTTTCTCGTCGTGCCTTTTAACCCCTCTAACGTCTCTATTAGTCTTTAACAGTAAAGTTTTACTGTTTATCTTTGATTTGCTGTTGGAAACACATGCATATTTCATTTTCACTTTTCTCCCCTTCTGATTTATTTATTTATTTATTTATTTATCGTTTCTTTTTTTTTTTTCTCCTTCCTTTTGAATTTTAGTGAAAAACCCACACACTGACCAGGTCTGAATAAATGATAAAAATATGTACACAGAGGATCCAGTGACAAATAAAAATATTTAATTTTTCCTTTTCGCCCTTCCCCCCCACCACCTCAAACCGGAAGCTCCGCCACACTTTTACTTTCTCTTTCTCTTTTCATCAGGCAGGCGCACACAGTTGTGGTGTTTCTGCTTCATCTGTATTTCAGTGAGTCTCAAGGAAGCAGGAAGTCTTCTGCTCTTATCTACAGACTCTTCGAGCCGTAAACAGACGGACGTTCAGGAACTTCACGAAGACTTTTCAGTGGTGTTCTGCTGAGAGTAAAATGGCAGGGTCACTGCTCCAGGATAAAGATCAGTACAACTGCTCTGTGTGTTTGGAACTGATGAAGGATCCGGTGACGATTTCCTGTGGACACTCTTACTGTATGAGCTGCATTAAAACCTACTGGGAGCAGGACGAGTTCAGGAGACCTCAATGTCCTCAGTGCAGACATGAATTTCCTACAATACCTGCACTGAACAAAAACACCATGCTGGCTGAAATCCTTGAGAAACTGAGGACCACCACGCTTCAGGGTTCTCCTGCTCAGCCAGGAGAAGTTGTGTGTGATTTCTGCACTGATCTAAAGCTCCGAGCGGTGAGATCATGCCTGGAGTGTCGAGCGTCCTACTGTGAAACGCATCTCCAGCCTCACTTCGACATTCCGGCTCTTAATAAACACAAGTTAGTCGTCGCTACCGAGATTCAGACGTGTCCGAGACACGATAAACTGCTGGAGGCTTTCTGTCGCACCGACAACACGTGCATCTGCCTGAGCTGTGTGATGGACGAGCACAAAGGCCATAACACGGTTTCCTCTGCAGCAGAAAGAGACGAGAAACAAGTGGGACATTTTCTCTTATTAAATCTTTATTTTTTATTACACAGCACTCTCAGAAATAAAGGTACTTTTCCTTGTAGCTTGTAGAAATGTAACTGAATACGAGTATATTACTCAGGATGAACAGATAACGTGTTCTAAACATACAGATACAAATATGAATAGGATTCATCCTTAGTAACTGCCTGATCAGGGTCAGGGCGGTTTACGTTAGACTATTAGTTTGGTTATATTTCTAGAAACATAACCAGCTAAATACCTTAGAAAATATGTAGTTGAGAGCGGTTATGACGAGGAGTGATGTAGCTGAGGTTGAGGAACTGTCAGATCCAGAATTCACACACACTACTGACACTGCTCGATTTTCTACATTTGTTTTCCATGGTGTTTTCCAGTGTTTACAGAGGAAGATAGTTAGAGTTCAAGTCAAGTCAGGTGGCTTTATTGTCATTTCAACCACATACAGCTAGTTAGTACACAGTGAAATGAAACAACGTTCCTCCAGGACCATGGTGCTACATAAAACAACATAGAACTACAAGAGACTATATATTTCTACATAAAGTGCACGTGCAAACACGTGCAAACAGCACAAGACAGAACAATAGCTACTAAAACAGTACAATAGCTACTAAAACAGTACAATAGCTACTAAAACAGTACAATAGCTACTAAAACAGGACCACAGGCACAGTAAGAGACAGTGCAGCGCCAACTCGTAAACAATTCTACTATTCAAGTGTCAGATATAACAGTAGTGCAAAAGAATAACAGTATAATAAATTGCTGTGAATGTAAACATAACATACTATGACATAGTATTCAGCAGATAAGCTTATACTATATATGGACATAGCAGTTATTGGGATAGCAGCCAGGTGGAGAGTATAGTAATGACAAGAAATACACTATTTTTATAAATACAGTAGCAGCAAAAAAGTGTAGGTAGTAAACACAGAACTGTACAAAAATTGCAAAGGGAGTGGGATGGTGTTCATTTGAGTATGATTATGTGTGTGTGTGTGTGTGTGTGTGTTGTCAGTCCAGTCTCTGAGTAGTGAGGAGTCTGATGGCTTGGGGGAAGAAAGTGTTGCACAATCTGGCCGTGATGGCATGAATGTTTCGGTACCATTTGCCAGACGGCAGGAGGGTGAAGACTGAGTGAGAGGGGTGTATGGGGTCATTCACAATGCTGGTGGCTTTGCAGATGCAGCGTGTGGTGTAAATGTCCGTGATGGAGAAAAGAGAGACCCCAATGATCTTCTCAGCTGTCCTAACTTGCGATCCGAGACGGTGAAATTTCCAAACCAGGCAGTGTTGCAGCTGCTCAGGATGCTCTTGATAGTCACTCCGTAGAATGAGGTGAGGATGGGAGGTGGGAGATGGGCTTTCCTTTCTGCTAGGCTTTCTTGGTTATGGAGCTGGTGTTGAGGGACCAAGTGAGGTTCTCTGGCAGATGAACACCAAGGAATTTGGTACTCTTGATGATCTCCACAGAAGAGCCGCAGATGTTCAGCGGAGAGTGGTCACTCCTTGCTCTTCTGAAGTCAACAACCATCTCTTTAGTTTTGTTCACGTTCAGAGACAGGTTGTTGGTTCTGCACCAGTCTGTTAGCTGCTGCACCTCCTCTCTGTGTGCTGAATTGTTGTTCTTGCTGATGAGACCCACTACGGTTGTGTCATCGGGGAACTTGATGATGTGATTCGAGCTGTGCATTGCTACACAGTCGTAAGTCAGCAGAGTGAACAACAGTGGACTGAGCACACAGCCCTGTGGGGCACCAGTGCTCAGTGTGGTGGTGTTGGAGATGCTGTTCCCGATCCGGACTGACTGAGGTCTCCCAGTCAGGAAGTCCAGGATCCAGTTGCAGAGGGAGGTGTTCAGGCCCAGCAGGTTCAGCTTAACAATCAGGTGCTGAGGAATGATTGTGTTGAATGCTGAACTGAAGTCTGTGAACAACGTACGTCTCCTTTTTGTCCAGGTGGGTGAGGACCAGATGGAGGGTGGTGGTGATGGCATTATCTGTTGAGCAGTTGGGACAGTAAGCGAATTGCAGGGGGTCCAGTGAAGGGGGCAGCAGGGTCTTGATGTGCCTCATAACGAGCCTCTCGAAGCACTTCATGATGATGGGTGTGAGTGCAATGGGAAGGTAGTCATTGAGGCAGGACACTGAAGACTTCTTTGGCATGGGGACAATGGTGGTGGCCTTGAAGCATGTTGGAACAACGGCGCTGCTCAGGGAGGTGTTGAAGATGTCAGTGAAACCATCTACCAGCTGGTCTGCACATCCCCTGAGCACCCTGCCAGGAATGTTGCCAGGTCCGGCAGCCTTCCATGGGCTAACTCTGTGTAGAGTTTTCCTCACATCAGCCGTGGTTAGACACAGCACCTGGTCGTTGGGGGTGGTCTTCCTCGCTGTCACGTCATTCTGCGCCTCAAACCGAGTGTAGAAGTTGCTCAGCACATCTGGAAGGGAGGCATCACTGTCACAGGCAGGTGATGCTTTCCTGTAGCTGGTGATGGCCTGGATGCCCTGCCGCATGTCGCATTATTTATTTATATGAAAAATTAATATTTATTTAGATAAGAAAGAAAGAAAGAAAGAAAGAAAAACACTCTTACGGTTTTGGCCACACCTGCTTCAGATTTAAATCCAGATACAGATACAGATAATATCATTGTGATACACCGCTATGTTACTGTGGTACTATTAAGAGCACATCTTTTGTACCTTTAGTGTATATCTTTTACATGGAAACATGAATGTAAGGTACATAATTGGACTTTAAGAACCACTTGAACCTTTAAAGTGCTTTCACATACTGTATGCAGCATTTAGTCCATTTGAATTGAACTCTGGTGCATTTTGTTCTCTGATGCGGTTCTTTATGGAGGCGAGGACACAGCAATCACGTAGGTGTGGATCAAACCAGTGTCAGGGCATCTGAGCTCAGTCCGGTTCCAGTTTCTAGCATGGTTCAACTGAAACGAGAAAGTTGATTTGACTCTGAATCGACTCGAATGCTGGAAGTGAATCCAGTTGTGTTTTTTGAGCTGCGGATTTTTTTTTTGTAGATGTGAGCTGAGCCAAAGCACAGAGCTGTAGCGCTGCAGAAATGCCACATGCTCTGGAGATTTGGAGAAAGAAAAAGAGAAAGTAAATGCTGACATATAACATTTAATCACTTAAACACATCTACTTGTTCATTTAGTGCCGACTCCGTGTTCTCTGTGCTCGGGTGAATTTTGTGATTTCTAATCGCACTTTATAAAGTTTTTTTTAAACCATTTTCTGTCACTTTGTTTCTGACCAATAACTAAAGGAGTTTTAAGGGTGTGTTTTTAGCCCCACACACCCCTCATTTTTTTTGCTTTCATTTATCTAATTATGTGAGGTTTGAAAACAAACCAAACCAAACAGTAAATAAACAAAAGCATAAATATTGCTCTGATTCAGGCTCAGCAACTGGACTAATAGGTGTGAGCGCTCAATAAGATAATTAAAGGTACCATGTACACCTTCTCAGGTAAAAGATAGCATACACAATAAAGTACACACTAAGTACATGTCCCCTTGATGGTACCACACTAGCAACAAGGAAAAGTACAGTTTTCTAACTTTATTTCTGAGAGTGTGTGTTGTTAATTTGTGAAATGTTTCATAATTGATTTGTATCCTTGACCGGGTCCTTTACAGGTCACACTGCAGGCTGATAAACTCAAATTTGTGGAGAAACGCAAAGAAAAAGAGAAACAGCTCCAAGAGCTGAGGGAAGCCACCGAGGCTCAGCAAGTAAGTAACGAAACACTAAAAATGCAGTGGAAGGAGGAAGCCCGTGTTTGTGAGATATTTCGACATACCAAACATGCTATAAAAATGTAAAGAGATACAGTATATGTCATTTTTATTTGTTAAACATTTATACAACTTTATTTAGGAACAATATCCATGCTGACTCTTCCATTTTGATATATAATGTGCTTCTGTTAGTTTAATGCATGTGTTATGAATAACTGAGGCCATGCCCTCGAGACATCGCTCTACATGTACACGCTGCATGCCAGATCTGCTCAAGCAGGTTAAATCAGTTCCTCAGCTGTTTCAGTGAACTTGATTACAACACACAGGAACGCAGATATATCCTGACTCAACAACAATTAGTCAATCAGACTGGCCAATGAGAAAACCATGCTTTGGTTTAATTCTACTCTTGTGTAAATAAAAAGTCTCTCACACACTTACTTATTATTGCTATAAACACACTCCACTGCCCAAATGGCCAAGCAGTAATCCAATCATTTTCACCTGAAGTGTTTTCAGCTCTATAGAAACCCACTAAACAGCTTAATGTGTTAAAACAACAAATCTTATTAAAAAACTGAGCTAAACATTGCCTCACTATAAACTTATAATAAACAATAAATAATAAACCACCTTGTGTCGTGCAGTTACAGTAAAATGCTGAGTGAGGTGGAGTTAACAGCGCGTCCTCAAGCGTTTTATTCCTCTTATACCACAGCAATTTGCCAACAGTTAGAACTTTTTTTAAATTAAAAAGACAATATACTTTTTTCTGTTTAAAGTTACATTTAATGTTGTGGAACGTTGGTGAAAAAGGTTCCAGTTAGTTCGGGTTCTTACTGTAATTTTAGTACCTATAAACAGTCGTTCCCTCACCAGCCTCTGTCAGGTTTCAGACTGTATTCTGCCTTTTGGCCACCTGATGGCGACCCTGAGGACTTTCTATTAGAGCTCCAGACTAGTTAATGTGTTTCAGCTGTGTCTCATTTTTCTGTGTACTTAAGTTGCCCTGTTTGTTAGAGTCTTTACTCAGTCTTTGCCTTGGTTTTGGCCTTGTGTAAGTCTCTGCCCTGCTCTTCTGCTTTTTGTCATTTATGTCTACCTTGCTACACTATATTGCCAAAAGTTTTGGGACACCCCTCCAAATCATTGAATTCAAGTGTTCCAATCACTTCCATGGCCACAGGTGTATAAAATCAAGCACCTAAGCATGCAGACTGCTTCTACACACATTTGTGAGAGAATGGGTCGCTCTCAGGAGCTCAGTGAATTCAAGCGTGGTACCGTGAGAGGTTGCCACCTGTGCAATAAGGCCATTCGTGAACTTTCCTCACTACTAAATATTCCACGGTCAACTGTTAGTGGTATTATAACAAAGTGGAAGCAATTGGAAACAGCAGCAACTCAGCCACGAAGTGGTAGGCCATGTAAAATCACAGAGCAGGGTCAGCACATGCTGAGGCGCACAGTGCGCAGAAGTCGCCAGCTTTCTGCAGAGTCAGTAGCTACAGACCTCCAAACTTCGTGTGGCCTTCAGATTAGCCCAAGTACAGTACGCAGAGAGCTTCATGGAATGGGTTTCCATGGCCGAGCAGTTGCATCCAAGCCACACATCACCAAGTGCAATGCAAAGCGTTGGATGCAGTGGTGTAAAGCGCCGCCACTGGACTCTAGAGCAGTGAGACGTGTTCTCTGGAGTGATGAATCACGCTTCTCTGTCTGGCAATCTGATGGACGAGTCTGGGTTTGGCGGTTGCCAGGAGAACGATACATTTCGGACTTCATTGTGCCAAGTGTAAAGTTTGGTGGAGGGGAATTATGGTGTGGGGTTGTTTTTCAGGAGTTGGGCTTGGCCCCTTAGTTCCAGTGAAAGGAACTCTTAATGCTTCAGCATACCAAGACATTTTGGACAATTTCATGCTCCCAACCTTGTGGGAACAGTTTGGGGACGGCCCCTTCCTGTTCCAACATGACTGCTTTGTGCACTGGTGTGGAGGAACTTGACTGGCCTACACAGAGTCCTGACCTCAACCCGATAGAGCACATTTGGGATGAATTAGAGCGGAGACTGCAAGCCAGGCCTTCTCGTCCAACACCAGTGCCTGACCTCACAAATGCGCTTCTAGAAGGATGGTCAAAAATTCCCATAAACGCACTCCTCAACCTTGTGGAAAGCTTTCCTAGAAGAGCTGAAGCTATTATAGCTGCAAAGGGTGGGCCAACTCCATATTAAACCCTACGGATTAAGAATGGGACGTCATTAAAGTTCATGTGCATGTAAAGGCAGACGTCTCAAAACTTTTGGCAATATAGTGTAGTTCTTTTTTTTTATGGACTGTGACTGATAAAATCCTGCCTTGGATCTTTGCCCTGTTTTTTGTATTTTGTTTCCTTCATGGAATTTTTGCCCTAGCTTTTGTGTTTTATTTCTTGATGTCTTCTGAGCGTTGCATTGTTTGAGGTTTTTTGCTTGCCTCTTTTTTCCCTTTTGGATTTTTTGCCTTTTGCTACAAGTCACCCTGCTGTCATTCCTTTTCATTTTTTGCTCTTCCCCAATTAAACCATTCAACCTACTCCTATACCAGCCTCTGCTTTTGGGTCTTCTCATCTGTGTTTAGCTCCATCAGTAGCGCATTAGACTGGTACCCAGAGATCCTGGGTTTGTATCCTGCTCTGGTTCTAATAGTCTCTCTTTTTTCTTTCTCTTGAATTTAATAAATAAAAAAAAAAAACACAGTTTGTCATGTTACTGAGAAATCCCAAAGAAACAAACTCCTCTGTCCTGAAGATGTCGGAAAAGTTAAGTTACAGCTTTACCTCTGACTGTTACGAACCGCTGACACTGGAGACTCCTTCCATTAGACGTCTCCTTACCAGAAGAACAACATATCAGTGATTACACACGTTTTTTAATCCGTTTATGTGGAGAGTCCACTGTACACATCCCTGTGAATGAGCTGTTACTATAGAAACGATAACATACAATACACTACAGTGCTATTAAGTATCATAAGGATGACATAGAAAAACCTAATTTCTGCCACACTTTACTAATCAGTAATAATGTCTGCTATTAAAATAACGGCTCTGTAATTTAAAAACGTAGCACAGAATTTTAAGTTAACTCAAGAAGTTATTTACTGAAACAACCCTCTGAAGGCCCCATTAGTGCTTCTGTGTATTAATTCTAAATACATCATGTATAAATAAAAATGGTGTGTGTGATTTTTTTTTTTAAAACAGCAGTCCACACAGCAGTCAGTGGAAGACACAGAGCTAGCCTTTACCTCGCTAATCAGTTTCCTTGAGAAAAGCTGCTCTGAGGTGGTGGAGAAGATCAGAGCTCAGGAGGAGAGCTACATGGATCAATCTGCAGATCTTCAGGAGCAGCTGGAGCTTGAAATCGCCATGCTGATGGGACAGGAAGACGTCATAGACAAGCTTTTACAGACGGAGGATAATGTCTACTTCCTTCAGGTCTGATTCAAACAGGAAGTGTGTAAGATTATAGTGTTCACATGAAGAGATATTATTATGAAAATAACGAGTATTGAGAGTTGAGTAGAGGATCTAATACTGAAATTGTACACATCAGTATTCAGGCCTCAGATGTAATTACAAACTTAAGCGCTATTCAGAAGTTACGTGAGTTACACACTGGGGTCGGAGTTTGAATAAAACAGAGACGTGTCTCAGTTACATATGATTCTGATCTTGAAATTAAGTGCGTTTTTCTTGCGTGATATCGGCTCGAGTGAGGAGCAGTATTAGGTCCAGTGCCACTGCCTGACAGTTTGATGTAACATAAATTTATGTTTAGGCTGTAAATGCAATAAAAAAAACAGTACGGGATGTCATTCATGGAAAATATTAAGTACATAAATACGACACTATTAATATGAAAAGGTTTTTTTGCAGGGGACTTTGGAGACATTGCGTATTTCAAGTACCGAATTTTTAAGGATAAACTTATGAGTGAACTTAAAGTGAGCTGTAAATGTAGCAGATGAGTGCATTGAATTAACCAAAACATTGGCATTATTTTATTAATTCCATAAATCAAATAGCAGGGCTGTGCACGAGTAAATGTCGGAGCGCTATATAAACAAATAAAATGCAAAATAATAGTCTTTGCTGGATCAAGTGCTATTCTATGTGCTGCTGAATAATGAGTGTGGACGCCATTTTGTTAAATTAAACCAGTGATTAATGTGATCATTACGACTAGGACTATTCATACAGCGATATATTGGAGATACACTAGACTCCTATTACATTTATTTCACACACATACTGTATCTTCTCATTCATTGATCATCATATTAGACTTTTTATTTTTCATCTTTAAGTTGGCTGTTTCTTTTATGTTACATTCTGTTACATTTGACAGCAGAAAGAAGTGTGATCCACATCTACAATTCATTTTCTATCTCTGAATCTTTTTGGGGGGTTTAAAGGCAGTTGTCTAGATGCTATTGAAAAACCCTCTCGTGGTTGCTCCTACTCAAGAAATCTGACAATCTCTGAGGTGTAAACTGCACACAGATGATTTTCATAATCTGAATGTGGAGCTCAGAAAATCCACTCAGCTGCGTAACCCAACTCTGAATATGAGGAACTTTCCCCATATAAATATTGATGTAATTTTTGGACTTAAGTTGCCAACTCTTAATATAACTCTTATTAAAAAATCTTTTTTTTCCTCTGGCAGAACTTTGAGAGCATGCCCAGTCCCTCTGGAGCTGAAGAGCTGCCCTGTCAGTCTTTAGAGCCAGTCGTCTCTTTTAGTGATATGAGCAAGAAGGTTTCTGAGTTTAAAACAAAACTGGAGATTTTCTGCAAGCAGGAGCTGGACAACATATTTGCAAAATGTAAGTACATTTTCAGAAGAAGATGACTCCTTATCTTCTGGAAAGTTCTTCCTTCTTTGAGAACTGGTTCCTCATCGTTTTTCTCTGCTAGCCCTTATCAAGGTCGGTGACAGAGTTCGAGTGAAATCTTCTGTGACCGCACCTAAATTTAACTGGGGCTGCACTGTCACACACAAGAGTGTAGGCGTAGTCAAATGTAAGTGTTCTACTGGTTTTAATCCAAGTTTAAGCACAAATGAATTCAGAGTTTGATTATAATTTGAAATCTGCTCCATTTCTCAGCTGTGAATGATGAAACTGTGATCGTCAACTTCCCGGAACATAAAAACTGGAAAGGATTCCTGTCTGAGATGGAGTGTGTAACTGCTGCTGATGATTCGGGTATGCAAACACGTGTAAAAGTGTGTGCGTGTATACATATAAATATCCTGGCTCAGTAAAGTAACCGAGATCTTACGTTTGGTTATTGTTTCCACTGCTGACTGAGTCGTCGTGTTATTAAGTACTGTACTGAATTAGCTGCTCAAACAGGGGCACGTGGGCGGAGCTTGCAACAATGCAGACCACTGATTGGTCAAAAACAATTGTCTTGATAACAGCTTTTCTACCAGACAGTAATCTTCAGTACTGTAGTGACTCATTCATTAATAATCTCCTTTTTCTGATACATATATGTGGGAAAAGCACAATTTTATCGTATAAACTAATGCTGCAGTTTCATTTTTATTTCTTTACCCATGGACGTGTTTTTCAGTTTCTCATATTTGGGCTCAATTTAACATTTTTTTTGACTAATAAACCATGTAAAATCCACCATCTTCAATCAAGCTCAATCGCTAATGGCTTTCTGTTCACAGTATATGCTCACTACGTAATGGTGTTGATTATATACAGTATAGTGCACTTTATAGATGATAGAACAACATTTAGGATTCAGCCACATAGTCGACTTCATTGTATTTTTTACAACATCTGACAACATTTGTCAATTTTTTCTCTTAGATTAAAATATTGGCACCTTGGGTTTTTCTTGTGTCTTTGCCCCATGCTCAACAGGTTACTCTGTGAGAAAGACAAGCAATGCAAACATGTAAAAAATTTTTTACATAAAATAAAACATACATCTGCTTTTTATCTAAAAAAAAAAGTTTACAAATTTTGAGTTCATGAATTTAAGGAGTAAGAGAGCGTGAGATTGACAAACGGCTCAGGTCAGTGGCAGCGGTGTTAGTCACTGTCTGTGGTGGTGAAGCAGGAGCTCATGTTGTGGATGAAGCTCTCCGTTAGCTGGTTAATCTACATCCCTATCCTCAACTATGGTCACAAACTGTGAGTGGTGATCGAAAGAAAAAGGTACGAGTACAAGCGGTGGAAATGAGGTTGCTCCGCAGGGTTGCCAGGCTTTATTCTTTGTGATATGCTGAGGAGCTTGACAATCTCCGAATCGAGAGTTGTACTGTGATGGCTTGGGATTGCAATTGCTGTGGCGTCTTTGGGGCTGCGGTTGCCGTGAACAGTTTTGTACTCAGGACTCCATCAGTGGACAGTGGATAGGTTCAACAAACCGGACTTCATGTGAAAATTGTGATGAATTTACTGGCTGCACAACTGCACTATTTGTCCATGTAGTACACATTTATAGAGCGTTTTTTTTAATAATCACACTATCTGTTATCACCCAGATGAGGATGGGTTCCCTTTTGAGTCTGGTTCCTCTCAAGGTTTCTTCCTCATATCGTCTCAGAGAGCTTTTTCTCACCACGTCACCTCTGGCTTGCTCATTAGGGATAAACTCACATATCTACAATATATTTACAATTTATTTTGGTTTAATTTAATTTGAATGTATTGTCCTGTAAAGCTGCTTTGTGACAATGTCCATTGTTAAAAGTGCTATACAAATAAAATCGAATTGAATCGAATTGAATAAAAAAAAAAATTGAGTTGCATTTTACAAGCATTAGTCTCTATGTCGCACCCTCCAGTGAAACTCCTCCTGCTTTTCATCTGATAAAGAGAGTCAGCTAGGGTACAGATAGTTATGGATTTGGATTATGAACTATCTGGTGTTAACAGACTTCTGTACGCTATTGTTTCAAGTCTAGTTTCTCTCTTATTGTAAATAAAGTGTTTGAGAGTGGAATAACATCCACATGAAATCTGCAGCTCGGTTCAGTAAAAGTTCTTTAGCTGCTAAAATATTCCAACATGGATTTCTTTCTTCATATTGTAGGAATTTCAGCTCAGCAGAGGAATATTAAAATTGGAGACCGAGTCCGAGTGAAGCCGTCTGTTAACAATCCAAAACGCAGCTGGGGAAGGGTGACTCACCAAAGTGTGGGCGTGGTCAAGAGTAAGGCTTCTGACACACTGACACATTTCTGAAGCTCTACTGCATACATACTTCATTATCATTCTTAAGTTCTGGTATGCGCAATATGAAATCTTTTTTCCTTGGAACAGGTCTTGTTGGGGAAGAAATGACCGTGGACTTCCCGGAACATTCCGGCTGGATAGGTGTCGTCTCCGAGATGGAAATTGTGTCGTAAATCCTTATAAGTTGTAATTATTGAGATCTTAGAATTATAATTGACAATATGACTTTTTTTTTGTCAAAATGAGTTAATAATAGAGATGTGTGGTGGCCTGAGAAAACCAATCGGATGTTGCAACGGCTAAATTCTAGAAAACAGCAAAATGACAGAGAATGTTGTTTTTCTGTGCGTAACATTCACTGAAATCTCTATGCTGATCTAAGATAAATATATTAGACAAGGAAATTAGGGATTAGAAATGATTCATTTTGGTTTGTTTTGAACATAAATTTACATATTAAAACCTTCTCTGCCACAGGTATTAATAAATCTGCAGTGAGTGATTTGTTGCTTGCAAAATCGTAGGAAACATAATTTCTGCATGGATTTCCCTGCCATCATCACATCTTCGAAAACTTTGGCTATAGAGGATGTATAACCTCACATCTTCCTGACGCATTCTGGACAGGAATTTAGGGCTGTTGAGAAAAGAATTCGATTTGGACTATACTTCCTTGAACTTACAGAGAAAAATAATGTATTGTTTTTAATGAATGGGTTCAGCACTTTTTAAAAACTATGTTTTCAATCTGGAACAGTTTAGAGTGATTTTATTTGCTTTGCTGATTACATTCAATAAAAAATTCCTCCTTTTTGTTCTCTGTAACATTTCTAATCCTTGATGGAAATATTCTTTTTGTTGTTTTTTACCTTGCCTGCAGAGATCATGTTGATTAAGGAGCCAGTTTAACAAATGCAGCCTTGCTTAAAGATGTTTAAAACCCGGCTAGCTAAGTGTGATTTCCTCTCGATTATGTTAAACATCATGGTAAAACAGACATAAATCGAATTCATTCTGTTTGTAATCAAAATGTTGGCGATGCACCTGCTCCGTCACATCACCACCAAAACACTGAAGACCACTTACAACCTCTGTACAGATGTCAAAGTTTTAAAATGTTTAAATGCCCCGAATAAAAAGACATTAATAACAAGAAATTTCAGCAGAACAGACGTGAGTGAATGAATCAGTGATTATTTCACCGATGTTAGCGTGAACAGAGATGAGTGGAGTGAAGAGATGGCAAAGAAGCTCGTGTTTAAACGCCACGAGTGACTTTTACCTCAAGTGATGAGGCTGATGTGGACGATGCTGAGAATTCACGTCCTGTTGAAAACGTCTTTAAAACGTGTCAGTAATGTTGTCTTTCCATCAGTAAATTAGGTTAGTAGTGTAGAGGTTGGCGCAGCCTCTGTAGATTGTAGAAAGTGTTGACATTTTTTGATGTGAACAGTTTTCCAAGGCCAACACACACACACACACACACACACACACACACACGTGAGAAGTTTTATACCAAAATATCTCTGGAAAGTATTCCTTATTTACTAAAGACTGAATGAAATGTTATAAATTTGATGAAAAATTGAAATGAAAAGGGTAATGTTGTATCTCGGTTTCATCTTCGACAGGATTACATGAAACCATGACACGTGATTTAAAGGTTGATTTGAATATTTTGCTCTCTGTTACTGGAAGTAAATCCTCTCCAGAGGTGGGACGTTACAAAAGAGTGCTTTGATACTTTGCTATGATACTTTCGGTAAATCTGCCTTTTCTAAAATCATATATTTGTAAATTCAATGTGACTTTTTTTTTAAGCACCAGATTTGACAGCGAGAACGTGAACTAATACTCATCGCTCTGTATTTATCACAGTACTCTGTATTTCACATCACATTTAGCTTTTAGTATTCAGCTAGTTTCCATTTCGACCTTGAACCTCTGCGCGCGCGAGTTTGGAGGATGTGATTACGACGTGGTGTGAGTTCAGTGGTTTGAGTCGGGAGAGAAAACATGGGCAGCATGAGAAAAACAGGAGCAGCAGGAACTGAAGGCAGGATCTAGTCAAAATTATAATCACACTAGCTATAAGAGATACACACACACAGCTCTAATGAGATATATATTTATATATATTACATTCGTTGTTGCGCAAAACATTTGAACAGAATCACAGAGCAAGAATAAGAGAGCTGAAAACACTGGACTTCCTCTTTAACACCAAAAAAATACCAAAAACTAATAAATGTCATGCACTGGAAAATACAGTTAGACTGACACTGACATCGACAACAGTTAAAACACAGTTTTAGCAAGTTTAAGATGTTGATTTTAAAATCATGTGGAATATTGTAAGGGTAATGACCATAATGACGAGAACTCCGATCCTTGAAATGGAGAGCCAGAAGAAAATGCGCATGTTTTCAGTACAGCTCTCACCTACAGGGAGAAATACAACTATTGTTATGAATTGCTCAATTCTGGATTCTGATTGGTCGGAAGTTTATAAAATTGCTGTGGTATGAGGAGTAAAACATTCTGCAATGTTATTGTAAGAAACTAATCACCTTCAGGGTGTTAACTAACTTTATTTCTCAAAACTCTCACCTTCTACATCGCTGCTGTTTGAAGACTGGAGTGTAACAGGATCTGTCTGCTTCGACTTTCCGGCTGAACGATGGTGTTTGGTCTCTTCATCTTTTCAGATAAATTAGCAAAAGCAGCCAATAAAGAGAAATAATATTAACAGCAATGAGGGGTGTGAAATAATAAACCGTGAAATCAAATTTACACATACTTCTGGATAAAGTTGAGTAAAACTGTTTACCTTGGAATTCCAGACGTGTTCCAGATGTGAACCTTATCGTATTTCCCTCCAGTTCTCCACAGAAATATTCTCCTCCATCATGTGCTCTCAATTCATTAATGTTGAGATCAAACTTATGGTCATTTACAGTAATATTGAAGCGGCTATCGTTAAATCCCTCATCAAATGTGTAGCCCAAAGTGTTACTGTATGGTTTTGCCAAAAGCTGAGGCAATTTTCCAAAACTCTGTCTGTACCAAACTAAATTATTTTTGTTTGTGATCAGGGTAATGTTACACTCCATAGTTACATTTTCTCCACGCTTTACTGTTTTCACCTGAAGCTCTGTGACGTCAGGAGTTTTTACTGTAAAACAGTGTTTAATATTTAATGTTTTATTATGTCAGTAAATGAGTTAAATATGTAATATTACTATTTTAAAATTTTTAAAATGTTACTCACCAGCTGTGCAGAGACAAAGCAGAGAGTAAAGAGCGACAAAGAGTGTGATCATCGTTCCTGTTTAGACAAAGTGATAGTGAGGTAACGAACTTGTGTGTTCAGTAGAAAACCAGGTCCAGACTCACGCCTGATTGGATGTTTTGAAACTGTAGACTGATTTGATTGGTCCATTAGCTGTAACATGTATTCTGATGGTCACATATTTCCAATTTTAGCCACCGACACACACTTCCTCCAAATGTCTCATTTGGAGCACTGAAACATTCACTAGTCATTAAAACTAGAATCTCTGACTCCAATAAAGAAGGAATGATCTGTAAAAATGACAGTATTAGTGTTGTAATGGCCATCAGACTGCTGTAGTACCTGAAAGAAAGGAAGTGTGTGCTGGTGAATGTGCTAGTTTGGTTCCTCATGCTTTGTGCAGCATGATGTTGCTATTAATGCTGCAACCCACTGACCGTGTGAAAGTTCTGCTGCAGCCACTAACACTTTCAAATGTGCTGCTGTGTGAATCATAGTAAAATAAAGATTTAATGAAAAAAGAAATGTTTAAAGACTAGCAGGAGACATGAATTTTTGCATTCTAAGTCCAATCATTGCTTCACAATTGTGAACTAATTACACTGGATCAGTCCTTTCAGTTGTAGGACTTGAGTCTGGCCTCAAGATGTTTTTCTCTATTGGCTTGGACTTGTCTCAGATTTATTACTATTTGTATTTGGACTTGTCTTGGTCTTGGACAATGGTCTGACTAAAGATGGACCAATAATTTGTAAAAATAATGTTTGTGTTGTCTTTTCATTTTGCATGCACAAAGTTTGGCAAGAAGTAATTCTTTCTTCCAAATTTTTGTCCTAAAGCATGAATGAAGCCAACTTTTTGAGGGAACTAGTACAATTAGTTCATGTCCAGCTACATATTTAAGAATGGGTGTTGACATGGGCTGCTAAAAAAAAACTAGTAAGACTAGTTAGCAGTGTCCAAAAGCTGTTGCCATGATAGAATTTCAGTGCTGTGGCTGAACACAGTCACACTGTTGGCTGACACTCACATGACCCACACAGCCCACAGGGCACCACAACCAAGGATCCCCATAGCCGCAAAGTTACACAAGCACCACACACAAGGCGAGCACAGCCCTGAGACTGCGCAGAAGGATGGTACAAATCCAACCAAAGCACTCAATCCACAACCAAAGGACACTCTTCACACATGGATGTTCAAGGCCAGAGGAAATCCACCGCTCAAATTTGGGTCTGGAGCTCCACAACAACTAATTGACAATGGTGGAGAGAAAAGCAAAAAAGAGGAAGGCAGTGTCCCACCTGCTGCAGTGTCCCTCCTGATTCAGTGTCCCTCCTGTTGCAGTGTCCCTCCTGCTGCAGTGTCCCACCTGCTGCAGTGTCCCTCCTGCTGCAGTGTCCCACCTGCTGCAGTGTCCCTCCTGATTCAGTGTCCCTCCTGATGTAGTGTCCCTCCTGATGTAGTGTCCCTCCTGTTGCAGTGTCCCTCCTGATGCAGGGTCCCACCTGATTCAGTGTCCCTCCTGTTGCAGTGTCCCTCCTGATGCAGGGTCCCACCTGCTGCAGTGTCCCTCCTCAAGTCAAGTCAAGTGGAGTTTATTGTCATTTCAGCCGTATACAGCCAGTTAGTACAGAGTGAAACGAAACAACATTTCTCCAGGACCAAGGTGCTCCATAAGACGAACACAAAACAACACAGAACTACAAGGAACTACATAACGTATACATAAAGTGCACAAGTGCAAACATATGCAGACAGCACAAGACAGTACAATGACTACTGGAAAAGACAATGGGCATGGCAAGTCCCAGTGCAGCGCCAACCAGTACACAGTTCTATTTGAAAGTGAATCTAGTGAGAATAGTGCAAAGAGTACAAGAGTACACCTGATTCAGTGTCCCTCCTGATGCAGTGTCCCTCCTGTCATATCCAGACAATTACAGCGTCTCTACTCTACGATATGTGGGTTTGGGATTTAAAATGACTTGTTCATTTATAATCACTTGTTCAGAATTAAATTGCTTTCAAGTGAATGAACTTTGATTGAATTGAACTCATAGCAATGAGTGCAGTCATTTGCTCTGATTACATTTGGGAAACTGGACATTACTGCAAATTGCGCTTTGATGTTTGCCTCTTCACTCATTGTGTAAGAAACTCTGATGTACCGACTTGTCAGTTTACTTATGCCGACCAATACGGCTGACAAGATGGAGCTTACGCATGGCTGGAATTTCCCCGACTCCAAGGGTTGTTAAGACCTGTAAGTGGACAGGTGCATATTGGTCTCTCTAAAGCTGGGACCAACTCAGCACATGGTTCCAAGAGAATAGCCAGTTGTCAGCATTGGCAAGGAAATCTGTCTGGTGTCTATAAACACATTTTCGCCATATTGATGTGTGAAATTACTTCACAGCTGTTTGCAGCCTGTAATTACCAACAATTAATACCAATACATAACAAGTCATTATTTTATTAGGAGAGAGGATTAAATAAACTGTATCAGAAATGTCCCAATGAGTGAGAAAGCCGGCATTTCACATAAACCACACATCCTAAAATAATTCTTTGGTTGTGAGTTGAGATTGGTGGTCTAATTATTAGGACACAAAACGTGACATGCTCTCATTATCGGCAGCCGATTTAGTGCCACTGCGACCAAAGACAGTCAGCGACCACAAGAGGGAGAGTGTTGCATTGTAGTCCATCTAAAATCCACCAATAGGAGGACGGCAAACTCATCGTTTTCCACGGATCATGGATCATTTTCCAGGTGATCATTTTCCAGGTGATAAGGTAAGCAGAATGTAGTCATTTTCTTTCATCTCTTTCATCATTGTGTAATGGGGGCACGGTTGCACATTTGCCTTGCACCTCATGTGTTGCAATGTTTAAATGGCACTGTCTAAAATCAGCTTTTTCCCTCTATCTAATGAAATGTGAAAAACAACAAAGAACCTGCTACTGTGAGCTGTTCAGATATCTGTAGCAGTGCAAATGTCTCACTTCCTTAACTTGTCCTTTCAAGTCCGCATTTATTTTGTGGAAGGCATTTTCATTTTTTATCATCCGACATTTTCTGCCCAAAATGAGTGATCTTCTTCCTGAACCTCTAAGCTGCTTATGCTTGCATCATCTAGATGGCTCATTTTTTCCTACAATAGACATAACGTGTTTCATTCCTCATATATCACAGTATTTTGCCAGTGACTATACATTTAATTTATTAAGAATGCCACATCACACTTTTTATTCATTAATAGTTGCATTTAATGTTGTTTAACATCCAAATAAGTTAGTTTCCGTTCTCACTTACGTTATAGCAGCTATAAACAGTCGTTCCCTCACAAAAACCGTAAACTCTTCTGTCCTGAAGATGTCAGAAGACTTACAAAGCACTGACACTGGAGACTCTTCCATAAATGTTAGATAAACATCTCCTTACAGAAAACTTCACCATATCAATGATTATGCATGTACATGTACAAGTCCCTGTGAATGAGATGTTGCTATAAACCATTATAACATTACTGCAGCTAGTAAAAGTTCTTTATAAATAACGAAGACAATTGAATATAAATATCTCTAAGCGAGTGCACTTATGTGTATAGAGTGTGAGGTGGTGGTTTAACACATTTTGCGTACAGGGTGTGTGTGAGGTGGTGGTTTA
>CM040993.1:18699444-18715437 GCA_022985145.1 Pangasius djambal
ATTCCTATAAACACACTCCTCAACCTTGTGGACAGCCTTCCCAGAAGAGTTGAAGCTGTAATAGCTGCAAAAGGTGGACCGACATCATATTGAACCCTATGGGTTAGGAATGGGATGGCACTTAAGTTCATATGTGAGTCAAGGCAGGTGACCGAATACTTTTGGTAATATAGTGTATGTATATCATCATATTAATCTTTTCATTTTTCATTTTTAAATCGTTCCTTGCTTTTACGTTACGCAGTCCGCCTTTTCAGTCTGCCTTTTCTAATCCTGGGTTCCTTTGGCTTAGTAGGCGAGTGCTTGTGTTTAAAGGTGCGGTCTAAACACTGATGAAAAACCCTGTCTCAGACACGTAAGAAAAATCTGCCAACCTTGGAGACGTGAACTACATGCAGGTGATTTTAATAATCTGAATGTGGAGCTCAGAAAATCAACATAGGCAGCTGTATAACCCAATTCTGAACATGAGAAACCTTTGAGGCTAAACATTAACGTAAATATTGCATAAATATTTTGGAATTAAGTCACCGAGTCTGAATACGACAGTGGAATACAAATATTACAGGAACTTACTCTTTGGTGCTGCAGCCTCAGTGTCACTGTCTCCTGTGTGAAGTAAATACAAAACTGTCAAATTTTCAAACTGAGGGAAATGACTATTAATGACTATTAATTAACATTGTTATTTATAACAAATGTTAATAAGTTACTGCAAACAATTTTCTGCATATTTATAAGAGTACTTGTGTTACTGGATAAAACTGACAACAAAAGATTTCCACAGAAGAGGCTTACCCAGTTCTTCAAACAGATCAGGCTCGTTCTCCTTCAGCCAATCATACATGCAGTCAAAGTGCTTTGTGGCCTTGATATACTTGTAAATTTCACGCATTTGTTCTTCTTCGGGTGTCTTTTTGCGGATTTTATTATACATTTCCTCAGATATAAGTTCTTTTTCACACAGCCTATCAGCCAAACTGATTGGGATTCTTGTCTGTCGTATAATTTCAGGCCTGTGATTCCTCAGAAACCTTTTCTTGTAATCTGTCATGATGTCTGTTAAAGAAAAAGAGAAGAGAGAGTTAGAGTACGACCATGTCACTGCACAGTGTTGTACTTTTAATATTAATAATTAATAATTAATAATTTAGATATTAATATTTATTTAATATTTTATAATCTAGTTATTTTCTTCTTTCTGTTACTACTACTACTACTATTATTATTATTTGATTAGCTAAATTATTTGTGCTTATATTTATTATTTGTTATCAACAAATATTAATGGAACTAACAATAAATTGTAATGTTGCAGTTTATTAACTTTACACATAAAACAATGATTTAGTGCAGTATTCAGTACACTTCAGTATTCTCTACACTTGACCTTTTCTAGGTAATAAAACATGAAAATAATAAAGGACACTTGCAAGGCATTAACTAAAGTTAAAATTAACTAAAGTTATCCTATTATTATTATCCTATTTATTGCTTTCTCCACCCAAATCTTCTATCAGACCACATTTACTGTAAAATCTCCGTAGATCCTGACAGCCGGATTAAATAGAAAGGGTTTTACATAAAGAACACAACAAGCAAACGCCTAAAGCGACGTATAGGACATACAGTGAAAGTCTTGCTTTTCAGTGCGGTGTGTTTTCCTCGTGTCATAAGTGAAAAGTAACACCATCTGTGTATTATTTTTCATGTTCCTCCCCAGTATGTTTTTTTTATTATTATTATTTTATCTGACCTGGAAACTACTCCATAAACAAGTGCAGAGCTTTTTGTTTCCTCTGTGGTGAACACTGGCGCATGTAATATTTTGGAACGCCAAAAGGGTCACATTTCGCCCAAAAAACAATAATTTTATTTCAAAGCTGCAAATATACTACAGTTTCAATATGTGTACACGTGCAACTGCATGTGCTATGCGAGCAGCATTGGTCACATAGTCGTCTGTGTACCGTATGCCTATTTCACAGATTAAAAGCTCTATCCAGTAGCTGTATTTATCTATTCAGTAGTAGTGATTTTCCGCTAAAACACTGAACCTGGCAACAATGAAGGAAGTAACTTCACTGTTTTATCTTCAATGAAACTATCACCAGTGTAACTGCTATGAGATCAATCTCATTATTAAAACAGAGAGCATATTGTTATGTGTCAGTCCCTGCTGGAAAAAAAACAAAACAATAAAAACCATCATAAAAATTCTAATAGTTTCCACTACAAATTCCATTACAACCCACCAGCTGTTAACCATTGCAACCATTACCAAATGGTTTCCATTACGTAGTAGGATGTATTAAGTATGTAGGTCATTAATGGTATCCATTAGACATAACATGCCACCAATACAAGGCAACAAATTACCAGTAGAGGCCCACAGGGACCATTACAGTTTCCATTAAAACCAACACAATTCCCACTATAACCATTAAAACCATTACAATTTCTGAGGGTTTCTACTTTTTTTTTTCTTTCTTTCTTTCTTTTTTTTTTTTTCTCTTTCCAGCAAGGAGGTGCTCACGTGACATCACATCACACCCCCACTATTTAGATGACATTGCACCAGGTGTAAAGATACTGTTAATTTAACACAAGTGATAAACCAAACAGTCACAGGACACATGCAGCAGCTGTCATGCCGCTGGCTTTCCTAAAAGGCAAACAGGAAACAATAAAAACACTGCATGGCCCCACTGTGTGACCCCTTTGGCTTTCCATACAAAATCATTCCTCAGAGAGCTGCTGCTCCAAAGCAACTGTACTGTGTCTGAGACTAGAACATGAAATATATATAACAGTTTTCTGTCTTTATATAATTCAGTTATCACTAAACTAAACTGATACACATTTCAGTTTTGAACGCCGTGTGGAAGAAAATATCAAATCCAGCCTCACCTTGCGGTTTTCATCTCTGCTGTCTGTTATTTTCTCATGTTTTGTTGAAAGTTTTCCTTCCTTCACACCTTCTAACTGTGACATTATGTAATTTGGAATAACAGACATAAGGCCGAGCATTCCATAAATAAACTATAACATTAATCATCTACATTAGGATATCTATACATACAGAGTCGAAAACACATTTATACCTTTAACAGAGATTTTTTTTTTTTAAACAATTACAAGATTGTTTAAACACAAATTCTTTTTTTAACATAAATTTAATCTTGATTTTTTTCCCCAGGTAACGGAAGTATTTAGTATGTAAATATTACACACAGCAGCTGCCTTCATAACTGAAATCATTAGTGCATCATTTCTCATGTTTATAAGTCAGATTAGTCAGATTAGTGAGATTGTAGGTCTACACTTACCTGTGAATGAGCAGGAGATTTGTTACACACAGCTGTGTTTCAGTTTGTGTGATCTCACCTGAGCTGAACTGTGATCTACACAGCAGAACAACAAAGCATTTCCTGGAAAAAGAGAGAGGTAGTTCCACAGAAATGGCGCCAAATTTGTGCTAGCCAATCAGCATCCACAGAAATGGCGCCAAACTCTCTCTAGCCAATCAGCTACATCCCCTCTGCAAAAAAGACCTTTGGCAACAAGCTAAGACTTTCGGTTAACTTTTGTCAGCAATAGAAATGAAAATGAAACGAAACTGCCCCCGATTAAAGAAGACAAGCTTCATTCATTCATTTACACACACATTGTCGTGGAAAACTTTCTTAATCCAGAATAAAGAAGAAATTACTTTCCAAAGTAAAGGGATCTTGGATGCCAAAAAATGAAACTTTACTGAAACAGCCAACAAAGCCGAGATGTCTAGTTCATCTGATTTACACTGTCATGGCCCATGCTTTTATACAACAGTGAGCTCATAAGGTGGAGTTTTCTCATTTTTCTTTTAATCATTCTTTACACTTACCTGTGTTTCAGTTTGTGTGATCTCACCTGAGCTGAACTGTGATCTACGCAGCAGAACAATAAACCAATTTCTGGAATAAAGAGAAACTTCCTGGAATAAAGAAGAAAAAAACTCTGCAAACACACCTCCTTTTTACCTGTTCATACCTGCTATGACTTTTGGTTGTCTTTTAGAAAGGAAAGAGAAAGGAAAGAGATAGGGATAGCCCCACATAAAGAAGATATACACTCTATCTATCTATCTATCTATCTATCTATCTATCTATCTATCTATCTATCTATCTATCTATCTATCTATCTATCTATCTATCTATCTATCTATCTATCTATCTATCTATCTATCTATCTATCTATCTATCTATCTATCTATCTATCTATGTTTGTTTACTGTGGTGTTGTTAGATCAGGGTCCCGTTCTTCGTATATCGCTTATTACATCTGTGATCAAATGAAAAATGCAAGATCATGTAATCGCACTAATTATTTTCTTTGAATCCACGTGCGGATTTGATTTGAGATTCAAAGCCTTGTTAAAATGCCAGAAAACACCACTGAAGCTGCCAGTACAAGGAGAGTGTTCTGGCAAAAAGCTGCTGACAAATTAAATGCGTATGTGTTCCTCCATGTTGCATTTTGTTTGGCATTTTTGTATACTTGTTTGTTCACCTTAATTTTTGTGTTTTGTTTCTTGACATTTTATTGTCTTAATGTCAGAGCCACCTCAGGACCCACTAGAACTTGGGAACAAATAAAAGTGAAATATAAGAATTTTCTACAAAATGGTAATTCTTTACTCCTTAAACTGTGTTTGAAATATCTGTTAAAATTCACTTCGTTAAATGGTGTTTTTGTCTGTTTGGAAACAGCAACCAAGAAAAAAGCAGAAAAAAACGGGTGGTGGCAGAAGAGCTTGCCCTGGGCTTCATGATACCCGGGCCATTGTGCAGGGCATCCCTGGGGCAGCTCTTCCTCACATCCACGGCAGGGAGCAGTGGCAGCAACATCTCCATTCCTGGTAAATGAGGTTTACATTCTGTCTTTTTCTTAGTAGTTCGTTATAATGAAGTATTTTTTTTCTTTTGTGCAGTTGTAGATAATACACCAACACTTCTACCGGTTCCCAAGCAAGTGGTGAATGAAGCATGTGTAGTAAGTAAATAACTTTTCATGTTAATTTTACATCAAAAGAGGAAAAGTGCAACTGTGTTTGACACCCATTTTATGTTCATTGCAGGACAGTGAAGAAACCCTCTCAGATGGCTGTCCATTGGAAGAAGTACTTGTAAATGTTTAAATGTCTTAAATTGCATGTGCTCATGTAACTAGTATTTAATGCATTGTGTCAGGAAAGTTGCAAAAAGCCTAAAACAGATTGTACACTCTTCAATTAAATGTGGCTTTTTTGAACGAGACTCTAAGTAACATGTCAAATAGCAGCAAGCAAAATGTGTTATTTTATCAATACACCACAGCGCTGTTGAATTCTGGATTCTGATTAGTCAGAAGGTGTTGATTAATTTTCTTTAACAGCAGCTCTGACAATAGCGCAGGTTTATATTAATGCACTTGTTCTGATATGTTATCGTTTCTATAGCAACAGCTCATTCGCAGGGATTTGTGAATGCAGCATTATGGATGCTCCACTTAAATGGATTAAAAATGTGTGTAGTCGTTGATATGGTAAAGTTTTCAGTAACAAGATGTTTAACATTAATGGAAGGAGTCTCCAGTGTCAGCGTTTGTAACAGTCAGAGGTAAAGCTGTAACGTTAAGTTTTCTGACATCTCCAGGACAGAGGAGTTTACACTTTGCGGTTTCTCGGTAACATCACAAGCTGCATTAACTTGAATGGACAGAAAAAAGAGAGGCTGGTGAGGGAACGATTGTTTATAGCTGCTATAACATAAGTGACAACAGGGACTAACTTGTATCACAGACATTTCACAACATTAAATGTAACTCTAAACAGATAAAAACCATAACCAGAACTGCTAGAACAAAACACCTTCTACTCAATCTACTACATCTCTCCCCCTTAAAAGCTAAACATTATCACAGTAACAGTAACTCTGATATGTTTAATTTCAGCAGGTCGTCTTTGGAGATTCTTTTAAGGCTGTAATTCCTTCTAGACAGCCAATCAATCAATAAATAATATTCCTTACACACCTTCTTTACAGAGGAATTTGGAATAACGTAAAAAAGGCATGACTTGCCATCACTACAAATATATTCCCCTCCAAAAGTATTGGAATGGCAAGGTCAGTTCTTTTGCTTTTCCTGAAGACATTAGGGTTTTAGATCAAAATAAATGAAAGTGAAATGATAGATCAGAATTTCAACTTTCATTTCTTGATCTTTACATCTGTATACTGTACATTCCTATATAGTGAAATTCTTTTCTTCCCATATCCCAGCTTGTTAGGAAGAGAGGGAGAAAAGCCTTGCTCATGGGCATGTCAGTAGCAGCTTAGCGATGCCTGAACCCTTTTGTGTGTTACCAGTAACTGTGACATATTTCAGTTTCAGCAGGTCACTGCCTGAAGCTACTGCAGTAGTTAACATGAATGTCATGAATGTCTTTGGAGATACTTTCACTTTAATTTCTGCTGCACAGGTTGGACTGTCACTCAAGAAGTAAGTTAAATACAGAATATGTGTCATTCTTGTTTTCCTGACTTCTTAGAGGTGTTTTTTTATTTTTTATCTTAGAAAGACAAAGAAGTAGTTAAGCATTTCTTGTTCAAGAAATGCTATGTTTTCAGGAAAGGCTGCCCTGGAAACACACAAACATGAAGATTTACTGTTAAATTGAGTACACAGTGTGTTGTTTAGCCTGTAATTCCTCTATTTCCCTTCAGACTGGCTGAGGAAATTCCCCTTACTTTTATTACAATGACATGCTGCTCACTGATGGTAAATGTGCTGCTAGTGATGATGTACTGGAGTTAATGTGTTACTTTGAACAGGTTCTCTCCACTGTAGAGCATTTTAATCATAATCTCATGCACTGAAACACGGTTCGTGTATGTTTTATTATCTGACTTTTGCCAGACTTTGATACCCATGTATTACAATAATATTTCAAATAAATTTGCAGGAAGGCCTACAGGTTTTCCTGAACTGAAATATGTTTCTCTTTGGCATGTTTCTCGTTCAGAAGAGCATTTTAAATTCTACTCACCCCTAAAAGTGAAAACAGAGAAAATCACATTTAATGTTTTTTATTCGACTGAAAGACGCCACACCTACCTCTACATATTACGACCTAAACTACTTATGGAAAAACAATATTACTGACAAACTGCAGAGTGTCTTCACTCACATGATCTCTGTTCATGCTAACATCGGTGGGGAAATAGTCTCTACTTTTCTGTTGGACCAGTTTCTTGTTATTAATATCTTTTTATTAGGCTAATTATAACTTTGTCCACTGTCATGGGTACAGAGTGTATAAGCGCTCTTCTCTGTTTTGATGATGTTTTGATGACGCTGGAGCATCACGGACATTTTGAGAACAGGAATCTGATTACAAACTGAACTGATTCCAGTTTTGTACTTAATAAAAACCCTTAATCAAGTCATAAGGAAAGCACACTTAGTTAGTGAGGTTTTAGACATCTTTAGGCAGACTGACTGCATTTACTGCTGCATTTGTTAAACTGGCTTTATACACATTTACAGCCAAAGCAAGGGTAGAAACAGAAGTCATCACTGTAACCTATAAACAAGATGAATGACCCTACTGTGACACACCATTCTATCAGAAGAGTCTTGTCCTCATGGACACTATTGAGGGGTGTGCTGCTCCAAGAGCCCTGTCGGTTTTTATTTATTTTTTCATATGTACTATATGGTGAACATCAACCCCACCCTTGATGATGTTAGTGCAGTGATCATCTGTGTGGTTAGCAGGAGTGAAACAGAATGGCGAGGTATGAGGGTAACTGTGGTTCTATAAACCCCAGACAACCACCACAGTTTTCTTTCATTTGGGACCACCACCAACCCAGTTGGCCCTCAGCGAGTAGGTTCCAGCATTGGGCACTTATAATGAGTACTACGTCATGGTCATATGACTTTGTGGTAAAGGTCTCAGCATATGTGCATGAGAGGATAACCAGATGTTAAACACCACACCTTGTGGTTATCTGGGCTTCATAGAACCACAGTTACATTTGTATCTAGCTTTTTCCAACATCTTCAGGACAGAGAAGTTCGTGGTTTCTTTGTTCTCTTTTTACATGGATGTGTGTTGAACATGGTGTATGTGTGTGTAAAGGAGGACCCAGGAGACAGGCAACTATGAAGAAGGTTCTTTTATTTTTTAATGGGTTTTTTCTTTTTTGGCTTGGGTGCTTTTCAGCAATCTTCTCTTCCACTCACTAAAATTCAAATAGAACCAAATTAAGCTGTTAATGGCTTGCTAAGTTCCACTGAATTCAAGCTCAGTTTTAAACTCAAGGAGAGCCTGGTGTGCCAGCTCTGTCTCTCTTTCTGGCTCACAGAACCTGCTGAAAAGAAAACACACTGTTAAAATGAAAAATAATAAAAAAATAAAATAAAATAATCAACTTTGTGGTGGTAACAGTAACAAAGTTAATTGTAAGAAGGTCACTAACTGAAGTACACCACCACAGTATTTAAAATAAATGTCATGTAAAAAAGTCTCTCACAGAGCTGCAGGTCTATTCTTCAGAGATTTTTTTCTTTGGCTGCAATTCCTGCTAAACCGGTTGGACTGTCAATCTCATTATTTCTTCTCTGCTAAAAATAAGGTGAAGGTGCATGCATGGCCTAGCCAATCTCCTGATTTGAATCCCACTGAAAATTTGTGGAGGAGTTTGAAATAGCAAGTTCATCAGAGAGACCATTGTAACTTTGGGGAATTGAAGATGATTTGCTGAGAGGAATCGGGCAAAATGAAACCATAATTCTGCAAAAAAGTGAATTACTTCTCACCATAGACATCTCAAAACTGTAATCTCAAAGCAGCAAGAGCTGTGCTAAAGACTGATGTTGTTAGTTTGCTCCCGTTAGGGGTCGCCGCAGCTGATCATTGGTCTGCGTATTTGATTTGGCAGAGTTTTTACACCAGAATTTTATCTGGGCTTGGGACCAGCACTGACAGCGCACTGTTCCACACAACCCCAGTGGCTGGAGTTGGTTCCCTGGCAGGCAGGGAACTGAACCCAGGCCGCAGCAGTGAGTGCGCTGTGGCCTAACCACTAGTCCTCCAGGGACCTTTGTACATATTTATTCAAGTACAAAGACAAAATTTGGAGGGTGGAAATTTGAAGTGGAGTTATAGACTAGAAATGTCCAAATACTTATTTCACCCACTGCTTATATGAAGCATATACAATATAATAAGTCCTGAAATTACTTCTTTTTTTCTTTGACACAGAAAATGATGAAAGAGCAAAGAAAAGGCTTCTGTCACCATCTTGGCTGCTCTTGAGCTCCTTGCTGTAATAATTTAATGCTTTAAAATGACAGTTTAACAAATGCTGTATCGTCCTGCAAAGGTTATAATACCATAAATAAAATATTTGCAAAACATCCCCATTCTCATCACTCATTTTATTACCATATTTATAGTTTGCTAACAAACAAATTGTCACTATGTGATAAACTTGGTTTAACATTACTGCATTAAACTGCCATAATAACAAATACATCATAAAAGAGTAATGGACCTTATTAAACAATTTAAATGGCTTTAATATACATGATATCTGATGTGTCATCTTTCTGCATTCACAACTTTAATTTTTCAACATATGACCTGAAAGGCAGATCAACCTTACGCCATGTGCCAAAATATTTATAATACAAAAGATATAATATTAAATACAATATTAAATAATCACTGTGGTCGGGGAAAATAAGAAATATGATTGTTAAAAAAATCAGCTTTTTTCTAGATTTGTTTTAATTTGATTGAAAATAGATACAATGGAAGAAACCTTCATACCTTTCTTCTTATCACAATATCTTGAATAGTATTTCTTACTGTCAGCTCTTTGGCATAAATTTTAGAGCAGTTATCTTTTTTTCCAAGATATTTTGACCCAATTTCTAATAATAAAGTGAAACAAATCTAATGTGAAAACACATTTTGCAGCAATCATTTTAGTTACATTAACAATTTCTTGTTTAATGTGATTTAGAAATGGACAAAATTCAAAATTAAAGTGAAAAACAAATAAGAAAGTTTTAGGGGGAAAAACAAAGAAAAGAAAAACATAAAACAACCTGGTTGCATAAGTATGCACACCCTTTAACTAACACTTTGTTAAAGCTCCTTTTGCTTGTTGTACAGCACTGAATGTTTTTAGTTAAGAGTCTATCAATGTAGCACATCTTCATTTGGAAGTTTTCTTCAACTTTTCCTTACAAAAAGTCTCAGCTGAAGAGAAGCAACTGTATAGAAGGATGCTGCCACCACCATGCTTCACCATGGGCATGGTGTTCTTTGGGTGATAAGCTGTCTTGTTTTTTTGCACCAAACATATATTTTAGAATAAAAATAACCTACTTTAACAGACCATAACACATTTTGCCACATGGTACACTACTCCATAGCCCAGACATCTGAAGAATACAAGAGATTGTTGTCACCTGCAGGGGGTGACCAGTACTATTCCTGCAGCTCCTTTAATGTTGCTGTAGGTCTCTTGGCAGGCTCCTGGATAAGATTTCTTCTTGTACTTTTGTCAGTTTGGAGAGACGTCCTGTTCTTGGTGATGTCACTGTGGTACTCAATTTTCTCCATTACTGATGATGATGACATTTATGGTGTTCCATGGTACATGTAATGTTTTGGCAATTCTTTTGTTCCCTTCTCCTGAACAACAGTAAGATGCTTTGCAAGCTCTTTGTGGAACATGGAGTCAGCAGTCAGATGAAATCAAGATGATGTCAAGAAATCTTGATGTGTTATATGTGAATAAAAACATGTAAGTCTGTATATCGGCTGTAGTTCGTTATAACCGCCAGTTTTATCCTGCAGGATCGTATAAATCAGCCTGAAAGGATGAAAGCATTGCTATCTTTTTCTTTCTTTAGGTGGAGATGAAGTAAGGTCTAAATCCCACTGCACCACTATCAGCAGGTAGTCAAACAGCATTGTGGGTGATGTAGGAACCCAGAACCCACAGACTAATATGCTACTTATTAATGGTGGATTTTCTCTTTAAAGTAGAAAAGGCCTCTGATAAAATGCAGGATTAGATTATTCTTTTTGTATATACAGGACTCTTTTGTTCAACAACTCCCATGTAGTGGGTTAGAAACTCCTTGTTCTCCGACGTCTCATGGAAACAGCATTCTGTCTGTGATACCAGTTTGGCACTTCAGTGTCTGCAGCAGTGAACTGTGCTGTATTTGTTATTGTTGTAATTGTAGTGTCCTCTGAGGTGTCTCTGTTTAGTCTATTATCCCAACAGGACATGTCAGTGTGCTTGATATTGGTATTGGATCCTCTGAGCTATCTGTATTCGGTACATTATCCAAATCTGAAATTTCTTCATCTGCAATAGAGAGCTGGTCTGGTGATGTGCTTGGTATCGTTGTTGTGTGCTCTGAGCCACCTACACTCATTTCATTTTCCCAACAGGACATGTCAATGTCTCTAGTGCCTGATAGTTCTGATATTCTGCTTGATATTGGTATCGAGTCCTCTGAGCTATCTGTATTCCCTACATTACCCAAATCTGACATTTCATCATCTGCAATAGGGAGCTCTTCAAATGATGTTGTGCTTTGAGTCGTTATTGAGTCCTCTGAGCTACCTATATTTCGTTGATTATCCCCACCGGGTATTTCAACATCTGCAGTGTCTGATAGTATTGAAGGCATCGGGCTTTTTAATGGTAAAGAATCCACTGAGCCCCCTGAGGAAACAGAATCTGTTGCTGACTGTGAAACTGTTTCTGTTGACTGGCTGTCCATGGCATTCAATGCATTATTGTGTTCCACGTTTTCTGAGATAATCTTAAACCACTTTGGGGTGAAGTGGCAGAAGATGACTCCATAATTGGAGACCATGATGGCTGAGATCTGGATAATGGGTCGTTGTTCATGCTGCGTGATAAAGACTGGAATAAAGCAAAACCAAGCAAACAGATGGATGAGCATGCTGAAGACGATAGGCTCTGTCTCATCATCTCTGCCTCTGAAGGCCAACAGGAAACACACTGCAGCTAGAACTGCGATGTATGCATGCATCACCCAAAAGCCGATCCTGGATGTACCTTGGGTGCACAGATGGTTCATGGTAAGTTGAGAATTTAATTGAATCTTCTCAACAGCTGGGCAATCTAATACAAACCAGAAGATGCAAATGACACCCTGAATAGCAGTAAGGAGGCCTATGAAGACAAACGGCTTATTAATCATAAGCAATTTGCGCTGTGTTTGTGGATCGTAGGCCACATACGCTATAAAAGTGCGATAAGCCTTCATCAGAACGCAGGACACACACAGCGTAAATCCAAGACCATACATGGCCTGTTGTGCCATGCAATGCTGAAGATACGGCCTGCCTAAAAACATGATGACACCTCCAAAACTCACAATAAGACCGACTTTCATAATACAAGAATGTATTAAAGTGTCTTTGATGATGCGATTGTCTCTGTGTGAAATGAAAAAGATGAATGAGAAGATCAATAGCAGTATGCCGACTCCTGTACCAATCATCACCGCGATGGAATATGCTTCAGACCACTTCAAATACCCAACCTTCCACTCCTGACATTCTGATGAACCCGCAAGAGAAAAAGAACCATTTGGACATTTTTGACAAGTGTCTTGATCTGTGGACAGAAAACAATGGAATGTGATATTACTCACATTAATGCCTCTTACTGAAAATAATAATTACTATTAAAATAATAAGTTACTATTTATAACTGTACTATTTATAACTATACTTCTGTCTCCAATTTGATTTGTTACAGAGCAGGTGGGATTCAGGATCTTTTCAATGTCATTCCTCAGGCCACAATTATACAACTCACCTGTTGTGTTAGAAAAGTATCCTTCATTACAATTAGTGCACTTATAGCAACACGGAATATTTAACACACTCTTCTTCTCTGTGCCGGGGAGACAAGTATCTGAACACCTAGACCAGGGCACCTAGATGTAAAAAGAGAGGTTTTCTTTGGTGAAAATATTCACAAAGCCATTGTTTTACAGTGCCTTGCATAATTATTCACCATTCTAGGACTTTTTCCACATATTTTGGAAATAAGGTAGATGTAATTGGGGATTATTAGTTCAATAATTTACACCAAATGGTCTATAATGTCCTCTGGCTTTGTCCAATTTACATCCAGCAGATCAAAAGTATCCCCACAAAAACATACTACCACCACCATGCTTCACAGTGAGGCCTGTGTTCTCAGGGAAATCAGTGTTTCCCCTCAGAGTCCTTTCTCTAGCTCCTTCAAAGTTACCCTTGGTCATATTAATTCATTAATAATTGATTTAGTGGTGCTCTGAGGCAGGAAATATATTTAGTAACTAATGTTATTTTTATGCATTGTCCTGGACCTGCTTGGTCTACTAGACTGCTATGAAATTCCAGAAACAGATGCATTTGTCTGGAGATCTTGTTATACTCCATTCAATGTGATGGAAGGCAGTTGGATGCAACAGAATTGGGTTTCACAGCAAACCAGTGAATAAAAATGCAATCAATAATTTTGAAAACTATGTACAGTAGATCTTTGTCTACTTCAACATTATGGACTATTTTGTCTGGAAGTCTAAAGAGTATACTATATGGAGGTTAGTGTACAAAAATTATATAATGTATTCAAATTAAAATGGCCTAACTTCCTTTTTTTTCATATAACAGCTAAACAGATCACATGACATTCAATTTGATCTCACCGTGTTGTTGGACCACAGGATATTGTGCTCATAGACTTCCACATCCTTCTTGCTTATGAGGAATTTTCCCACCACATTGTGTATTCGTACATCATTGGCCTTTTTCCACATTATTAGATCATACCCGTTGTCGAAATCACCATTCTTATTAAAAGAATATGTCTGGTTGTCCAGGGTGAAGTTTATCTTTTGAAGAATGGCCACTAGCTGAAAGAGTAAACAAAAAACAAAAAACATACAGTATAGTCCACAGCACTGCTGAATTCTGGATTCTGCCTGGCAATAGTTAATTTTCTATACCAGCAGCTCTGACGTTAATGCAGCTGCAAATGCAATGTTTATATTAATGCACACATTTGCTGTCAGATGTTTATTTAATATTTATGGAAGGAGTCTCCAGTATCAGCAGTCACAGTCAGAGATAAGGTTGTAATTTTTTTTCCCTGACATCTTCAGGACAGAGGAGTTTACACTTTGTGAAACTCATTTTTTGCGTTATTAAAGTCAACAAAGAGAAAAGAGAGAGGCTGACAAGAAAATGACATGAGTGTGTAGCTGCTAATAATGTATACATAAATGACGGTGCATAGCTGAGAACAGGAACAAACGTCTTTCATGGACATTCTACAATGCTTATTGTTGATAAATTCTTGATATAAGATGGGCTTACACACTTGATGTGCTGTTGTAGGAAATAATCAACTTATGGGTGATAACTCCACTTCACTCATATCACTCAGTATTTCGTTGTAACATCTCATCCCCAAGCTTGATTTTACCTTCTCTAGTGGAAAGTTGACATCTCCAGGACAGGCAGTGTTGTTACATTCAAGAATTTTTTTGAAGGCATGTGCTATGGCGTAGACTGCAACTCTCTGACTATATGCAGCTGCGAGATCCACCGAATCGAGCAGGGAGTCATAATTCATCTTCTGGGAGTTAGTCTTGCAAGCAGATTGATGTGTGTTCTCAGAATTTTGCCCAGGAATGCAGTTGAAACTCATTTGATTGTACTCCCTGATGAAGTCATTCCATGCTCCTGGGCTTGGCTTCAGGTTCTGGAGATAGTCTTTAAAACCTGGAATCTCACCAGTGACAAATGTAAAACCTAAGACGTCTCCTACTTTGTTTATGTCTTTCATCTTCATTAAGGAGCCTGCCATAGACCAGGCATCACTGGCTATCCAGGTACGACTAGTGTTCGTCTTAATCATCTCTTTAAAGAGCATCTCCACCAGTTGGGCTCTTAAAATGAGCAGCACAACCTTGGCACTTGAGGATCGAATGCGATCACCCACCTTCTTAATGCTCTGCTCAGATACATCAATGGTTGGTAACACTTCTTGGAACTCCACACACACATTTACTTTCTCTGCAGCCAATAGAAAATTCTCGAGCGCTGCATTGCCGTAGTCATCATCCAGGGTCACCACCCCAACCCAATCCCAGGAAAAATGCCTCATGAGCTTTGCCAGTGCCTGTGTCTGGTATACATCACTTGGAATGACTCGAAAGAATGATGGATAACGCAGCTTGTCACTTAGTATGGGCGCTGAAGCTGTGCAACTGATCTGTGAAATGTAGAGACACAAATAAGGACAAATGAAGCAAAAAAAACCAAATTATTAGAACAGTGCAAAAGACATGCAAAGGTACTTTTTAAATTGATTTATTCTACTGTTTATTCTACTGCAATTTGCTTAAAACTGAAAATTACTATAGAAGTACAATATAAACAATGATATTGAATTTTGACAATTAGTGAATAGTAACCTCATTTCCATGTTGTGTGTAATTTTATATATTATATACTATACATTATATAATATTATATATATATATATATATATATATATATATACACACACACACACACACACACACACAGTACTGTGCAAAAGTCTTGGGCACATGCAAAGAAATGCTGTAGAATAAAGACACCTTCAAAAACAATGAAATTAAATGTTTCTATGTTAAAAAAATCCTATAAAGAGCAGTAAACTGTAATAAATGAAATAAAGTCAGTATTTAATGTGACGATCCTTCGCTTTAAATAAATAAACAGTGTCTCAGGTGCAGTGTGTGCAGTTTGATAAGGAAATGAGCTGTAAGTGTTACTGAGCATCTTGCAGAAGCAGCCGCAGTTCTTCTGGAGACTTTGACTGTCGACTCGCTTCTTATTTCTGCAGCGAAACCCAGCAG
>CM040993.1:18715537-18734678 GCA_022985145.1 Pangasius djambal
CAAATCTTTTCTATTAAAATTAAAACATTTGTCACTCTTTAATGTATATGACGTGGTAACATTAACAAACTAATAAAGCTGTGGGTTTTATAGATGTAAGAGTTTAGAATTAAACATTTCATAACATAGTGGTAGTAGACCTGTGCGGTAGCTAACTAATAAGATTATAACAAATGAACAGATTGTGACTAGGTTTGTCTAGTCTAGCCATCAAGGTAATATTTTACAGTCAGGCATGTTCATGAAAACAATACTGGTTAGTGATATTAAAGGTGTCAGAGAACAAAAATGATGTAATACCTGCTTCGACCTTCATATTTACAACGTCAAGGCAGAATATTTATTTATGTAATAACATGACCTTTCATACAGGAGAATATTGCTTTTGTTTATGCTTATTCTTAGACTTAACCCCCCACCACAATACTCCTGAGTATTACCTGAGGAATCATGTAGAGACTAAGCAGTTTGGCAACAGGAATGGATAATTCAGAGTATCTTTCTCCCAAAAATGCCTTCACAGGTGAACTGAAATTTGAGTAGTCAGAGAGAACGGGAAGTGACCCATTAACTGCAAGCATGTGCTCAACACAATGCAAGGCTTTGGACGCACACACACATGGATCACACATCAGATATCCCAGCTGAATTCCAGGCAGAAAGCTTGAGTTATTGATAGTTTCAATGGTTTGGATTATCGCCAAAGATTGTACAAAAGATACTGGATTAAAACTGAAAAAGACAAGAGGAGGAGTCAGCAATTAAAATGTTTGGGTTTATCAACAGACTTGGTCTTATGAGTTCTCATACAGTTCTAATATGGATAAAATAACACTTTAATAAACTCTCACGCATACTCACTCTTCACATGGTGTGTACGGACGATTTGAGGCATTAAACACTGTAAACTTAGAGTGAATTGAGCTCAGAATCCCGATGACAATATCTCCAGGTAAATAAGCTTCAGAAAGTGACGGTGTAATATCGCAGAGTACCAACGTCCCAGAAATCAGAGTTACTCCTAGCATGTAGAGACAGAACGAAGAACCCATGTTGCAAATCCAAAAAACGGACTGACATTGTCTGACACCAGTGCTGTCGGATATCTCTGGTACCTCAAACTGAAAGGCATTCTGTGGGAATTTTTTTCCACATTCTCTAATGCATGACGTGTTATAGAGAACAGGAAAAACCAGCTCCATTTACAGCAGGAGAGGTGTCTGTAACCAAAGCAAAAACAACTTAATTCTGGAGACTTATGTTTTATGAAAACAATGTTTAATAATATTCCTTCAGATATGATGAAATGGAAATCTCTGGCAGAGGTGAACAGAAGCAGTGGCTGCATGAACAGGAATGTGTTATGTGGAGAAATAAAATAAATAATTTGACAGCCACCATCATCTGTACCCCTGGACTGTGTAGCACTTTGAAAATTAAAGGTTGTAATGCCAGAAATTACTTACAAATGATTCATGGTATTCTTCATATGATGGAGTCGAGGAGACTGACTAAAAAGAGAGTGAAGTGGTGCCCCAATAAGCAGTATCAGAAAGTAACACCCATGTGATGGCCCAATACTCATTTTATGGTGCTGTATTTTGACTCGGAGCTTCCGGATGATGTACAGCATCGGGTGGTCCTCCCCCTTCACACACCACCCTGTGTAAGAGACTATTATTTATGAAAATCCCAGGAGATCAGCAGATTCTGAAATACTAAAACCAGCCCATCTGGCACCAACAACCATGCCACGGTTAAAGTGACCGTGATCACGTTTCTCCTGATTGTGGTGTTTGATCTTAACATTAACTGAAGCTCTTGAACCGTGTCTTAGAGACATAATTATATTAATATATAATATTACTCTATCAACATACAGAAAGATATCTCTGCCCTCATATATTCAAGTTCGTGTTTAGGCTATGACAACAACATAATACTTTTTGCAGTGTTTTTAAAGTGTATCGTAGGAAGTAAAAATATCGTGAATAAAGGCAAATTCAACTAATGTTTCTTTTTTTTTATTAGATTTCAGAGACTTTGTTTATTCAATCAAATTTTTGGGAGAATTTATAAATTGATTTTTATTTTGAAATTAATTGATTATTGTTAAGATATCATGAACCTGTAGTACATTTTGTTTCCAATGAATTGTAGTCATTTTTTATTTAGTTAGTTTTATACAGACAGAAATGCACATTGTATTTATTATTTAGAAATAAAATGAGTCTTTTCAGTCATAATTTACTTCATCAAAATTTTGTTCTAAATTTTCTGAGAACCAAATCATGACAGGAGGGTATCATTATACTCATAAACTCTAGACATATATTTATTTATATTTACTAATTTCAAGCTTGACATTATAATGGGGACAGGCCCAGAGGCTCAAACACCAGTCAGGGTGTCCCAAAGACAGGAATGCTACCCACTGTGCCATGAACTGAGCCTGGGAGGATGAACTCAAATGAAAATCCAACTAAAAATCAATGTGCACAAGGGGCGAACCAAGGGATAGGGCCTAGAGAAGTGGCCCTAGGCCTTGGGACTCAAACTTGGGGAAGAATACCTCCGAAGAAGGGAAAACGAAGAGTCACCTAATGCTGAGATTGAACCTAGGGCTAGCAAATTGAGAAACCAACATGCAGCCCAGTGAGCTACCAGAGAAACAGAAATTCAGAAATGACTGACTTATGAAGGAAATAAGTAAACACAGAGAAACCACAAGAAACAAGCTCCAAGAGGTTTGTTCTGATGCAGCAAGCAAACTCAATGGAGAACAGAGATGATGCAAGTGATGCAGTAGAAGAGTTTTATTTATTTATTTATTTATTTATTTAACCAGTCTGCATACAGCACTCAACAAGGAGAGCTCAAGAATGAGCACTTAAGCAACCTGTAAGCAGCTCTTAAATAGGCCAGTCACAGGTGGAGCCGGTTGCCACTAATTACTGCGTGGAGGCTCTCTGTCTCCCTCTGGTGGTGGGCTGGGGCTGTGGTGACCGGCCCCTTACAGAAATTGTCTATTAGCAGATAATTTTGCTTATTTCAAGCATTTATTTCTAGAAAGGAGCAAATTATCTACTCATAGAATAAGACCATTTAAAGCTTGAAATTAGTAAGCATGTCTAGAAATAGACTTGTATTTCTACTTAAGAATGGTCTTATATTTGTTACACAATAATCTCCTGTAAGAAATATTAGGTATGTTGTCCTTCAGTCAAGATATCTTCACATGCCAATTTTTTTTGGCAGTGAATTCCTTTATTTCACAACGCTTACATCTCTCTGACTGGTCCAGATTTTACACAGGCAGTGCTATCATCTAAAACAGTTTCACACAGTACACAGGCCTGTATTATTTTTTAATCACTACAAGCTTGTAGTGGGAAATTGAAACCTCAGGAGGTTCACTGGAAAGCTTCAATGCTTCATAAAGCATCGTCACTATCTTATCCCTTCATTTGAACCATAACCAATGAAGCAAGCAAAATCACAGGATCAAAGGGGGCCAAACGAAAGAGCACAACTGAAAAAAAATAAAAGAAAATACACTGAAAACCAGACTGATAAATTTAAGTGTCACAAAGTATTTTATTTCTCCTATACCACAGCAATCTAAAACTACATTTCATACTTTTTATCCATATACCGATACATTTAATGTTGTGGAACATCAGTGAACCAAGTTAATAAGACAAAAAAAGCAGCTTGTCATGTTATTAAGAAATGGCAAAGCATAAACGTGTCCTGAAGATGTCGTAAAATTTAAAGTTAAAGCTTTATCTCTGACAGTTACAAAACACTGACATATTAATATTTATTAAATAAATCTCCTTACAAAAACTTAACGACATCAGAGATTTTACAATTAAAAAAATAAAATAAAATCTGTTTCTGTGTAACTTCTGGTGTACAACTAAAGAAAATACCTATTTCAACAAAGTACTGAACTTAGTTGAGCCAGCAGCAGTATTTCTTTAAAAATTTCTCCCAGGGCTTAAGGTAAATTTAGTCCATGCATAAGTCCAGTGACTCTGTAGTTGGAGACAATGATGGCTGAGATCTGGACAATGGGCCACAGTTAATGCTGCGTGATAAAGACTGGAATAAAGCAAAGCCAAGCAAACAGATGGATGGGCATGATGAAGACGATAGGGCCGGTCTCATCATCTCTGGCTTTGAAAGCCAACAGGAAACACACCACAGCCGTGGCCTCTTGTGCCTTGCAAAGTTTAATAAATGGTCAGCCTAAAAAAATGATGACACCTCCAAAACTCACAAACAAATTTCATAATACAAAAATATATTAAAGAGTCTTTGATGATGGGATCAGTAGCATTTTGCCGACTCCTGTTCCAGTCATCACCACGATGGAATATGCATCAGACCACTTCAAATATCAAACCTCCCACTCCTGACATTCTGACGAACCTGGAAGAGAACAAGAGCCGTTTTTGACAAGTGTCTTGATCTGTGGGGAGACAAAAAGAACATGAATACTACAATTGAATGCAATGTGAAACGCAGAATTGAGTTCAGTTAAGAGAGTGAATTATTGTTCACTCACTGTTCATAGTTCAACAATGACAGTTAAAATATAAATTGCAAAATGGTACTTTTGTTTGTACTCAAGTGGTTAAAAAACTTAGCCAAAAAAGGAGGTAAAGGTATGAAAGGCTCTGCATTATTAAAATAAAATCCTTATCCAGTATACTCGTCTCAGATCAAGTTTATTTTTTATATTTTTCATTAGCAGCGTTGTATAAGTAATCTAATCACTGAAAACGGGAAATGATGTTCAAAACTGTTTTCTGTTTAATTCTTGTTTCTAAAAAGTCTAGATTTTTCATTCTTATTCTTGTGAGAACATTATGCAGAGGTGCTGAAGTTTACTGTATAGCCATAGCATTCACAATTTTTGACCCCCTGGTATGGTGATATGGTGATAATACTTAATTGCACTTGAAAAAGACACTTTTCTCCTTTTTTAGATAAAGGGACTTGTATCCCGTGAGTTTGAACAAACATTGTACATTCATGCAGGCCTGCGTGACCGTCAGATATGAAGCTCATGAGACAAACAAACACCATTTTAACATTAACTTTAACATGAAGAGCAGCGTGAACGTGTGGTGCTGCACGATGCATTTAAAGCATTGATTCATACATTCTTAGTAACTGCCTGGTCAGAGTCACTGTGGTTTTTGTGGATGTGGATGTTGCTGTGTATATTATAAGGAGTTCAAGACCTCTAGAAATATACATTGTGTAATTATACATTATTATTTTTTTATCAGAGGATATAGTTGTGTGTTTTTTTCAATGTTTACTGTTTTCAGTAAGTAAAACTAAAAATGCCATAGCAAACCAAGATGCTTAACCCATCGTAATATGTAAGGAGTAAATGGCTTGGTTTTGCATTGTTATAGGAAAATGATGAGTGACAATTTGTCATGCTAATGAGAAACTGCAAAGTGTAAACTTCTCTGTCCTGAAGATGTTGGAAAACATAACAATGACACTGGAGACGCCTTTCATAAATGTTAAATAAACATCTCCTTACAGAAATCTTCACTGTATCAATGATTATGGATGTTTTTCTTTTCATTTTTTTTCTAATGTGAATAGAAACAACACTAAGTGTCAAATAGAAACTAGAGGGTTTGATTTTTTTTTTTTCTGTATGTAATGTTAGACCAAATATGCAGTCCAATAATTGTTCTAATCCGACCCACAAACTGAACTTAGAATCTGTGTTCTAAATTAAAACTTAATTGAAAGATTAAATGTGCTACTCTCTCTTGCACCACAAGGGGAAAGAGAGCAAGAAATTTAGGGTCATGAATTCCTCTACTGAGAAAATGTTCTGATAATGTAAATCTTCTTTAGTAAGCTAAAAAAAATAAAAAATTATTGATTGATTTTTCTTTTTGGTCCAGCCCACTTTGGACTGAGCGTTAATGTGGCCAGTTACCAAAAATCATATCCTGTGTTAGACTTTTAAAAGTCCATTTATTGAAACATTTTAAATTAAAAGTAAACAAAACTAAAACATAGAAATGATTTAAGATGCAGAAATAATACAGTTTATAAGTTTCACAAAGGAAACATTGATGTTTTACTCCAAGCACGGCTCGGCAGCAAGTCTGTAAAGATACTGTTTATTGTTACCTTTATAAATGAGTACTAAGAATGTCTCACTGTCTTTGTGTGATTAACAGTCAATATCCAGTTCAAAAGAGTTTACATTCTCCTTAATAATAACATTTTCATTGATTACATTCTATGCTCAGTCCTACATGTCATTTACACATAATATATGTCATGTGGCAATCTGTGAAATTATTCCCTACAGGGCAAAACAGGGGAACTTATTTATTTATTTATTTATTTATTGACATTTATTTATAAAATGTCCATTTTGTAGCACATGAGCTGTTAGAATCTATACTGCTTTGTGTGTCTTAACGTTCATTTCAGGCTGAGCAACTGAATAAAATGTACAGGTTATAAGCAATGCATAATCTGGATATAGAAGTTTATGTAGAAGTTAAAATATGTAACCTGTATAAGCCCATGCTCATAATGAATTATAGCCCCATTTATAATTATCTATAAGCAAGTGTTACTGTTCTATAAATACATTTATAAAGACACATCAAGACCTATACTTCATTATAATAACATTTACATTGATATTATTGTTATAATTACTTATAATTGAAGCATTTGCTTTTTCAGTGCCCAATGCTCATAGTGCATTATACACGGATTTATAAGTATTAATTAGTCAGTTTTATAGTTTCACGAATGTATTTATGATGCTGCAACTTTATAAATACATTCATAAAGATGGGGGCTATAATTCATTATGAGTATGGGCTTCATAGAAAGTGTTACTGAAAACGATTCTCTGTTTTTCTTCTTTTTTTTTTTTCCCCAGTTATATAAGCTGTTGTCACACCCACCCATGACATTTCTCCATTTTGCCAGCAGAGGGCACTCTGGACTACTGACGTGCTCAGTCCTGTCTGTCATGTATATAAAGCACATGGACTCACACACACCACAAAACCTTGCCGTTTATTCTCAGTGAGCCATCGTGTCTTGCTCTGATCTCTGTGTATGACCTTGCATTGTCTTTGTGTTCTTCCTCTTGGATCTCCCTTTGGATTTGGATATTTCTCTATGCTGTTTGACCTCTACCTGGCTTGTGTGAATACTCTTTGGATCACCAAATACAGGTATCCTACTCCTCTGGTTCTGGCAGCCCTAGTACAGGTAAGGGCATAACAGTTTTCATGAAGCTTGACTTAAGATGTGCTTATAACTATCTGTATTAAAGAAGGTGAGGAGTGGAAGACCGCTTTCATCACAGTGACTGGACATTATGAATATTTTTATCATGCCAGATGGACTAGTAAATATTCCTTCAGTCTTATATTATATTATTTTAATTACAATTAATTAATAACCAGCTTTTTGCTTTTTTTTTTTTTTTTTTTTAAATAAGACATCATGATAAACACTTTCCTATAGCAATATATAATTAATTGAGTAATATACAATGGTGTTTTAGTGTCACTTTTCTCCATGACAGAGGCACAAGGAGCTAAGAGTGAAATCAACTTTGCTTAACAGTAACTCAGTTTCGGTTTCAGCATGGTCCCTGCCTGAAGCTACCGCAGTAGTTAACATGAATGTCTAATCTTTAGAGGTTCTTAAGTTGTTATTCCTTCTAAACAAGCCGGACTGTCAATCAAGAAGTAAATTGATTACAGACAATGTGTAGGGACTATTCTTGTACTTTTATGTTCATTTCTTTTCCTGATTAAATTGATGTGTTCAAAAAACAAGCAGGCTGTTTCTGTCGTTTTCTTTCAGGAAAGGCTGCCCTGGAAACATATAAACATGGAAGGAAACATCTATGATCGTCAGGAAGATTGAATGACAAAATAAGGAGGCATTTTGTTTGGCTAGATATTCCTCTATTTCCTTTCAAACCAGCTGAGGAAATTCCCCTTTCTTTTGCTGTAATGGCAGGCTGATGATGGTGTACTTACATTAATGAGTTACTTTTTGCAGTTTCTCTCCACTGTAGAACATTTTCAGCATAATCTCACTCAGTGAACCACTTTATCTACATTTTATTACACCGCTGTTATTGTGTTTGTCTGCCTACTTTTGCTTTTAGTCAGTAAAAAATGACCTTATTTGAAATAAAAATGTGGTGTTTTATAGTTTTTCAGCACAGATAGATTGATGATGTACACAATCCTGTTGCTGAATGACCAGTGGCTGTATGTATAAAACCACTCAGAGTAAAATTTTAGTCTTATGTGTGTCAAAATTCTAAGAATGACATAATTTTATTCTTATACCTAAACTTAAGAATACTTAAGAATGATTCATAAAGCTTCCTAAGTGTTAAGACTAGGTCTCAGCTCTTAAATTATTTGGAGAGGTATCCTAACCTAGTTAAGAGTAACAAGATGGCAGCAGAGAGGCGGAGACCACACACTTTTCAACAAAGAAAGCAATACAGGCTTGATCATCAAAGTATTCTTTTTGTTACAGACCTAGTAAAAAATTCAGTAACTTCTCCCACTCTATGAAACAACATTCTAACTGCAGAAATGAAAGTAATATTGACAATAATGAGTTTTTTGGTGACTGGAAAAATGCAGCAGTGCACCAGTGATGAGTTGGGCCCATCCCAGTCCACAGTAAGCCAGGTCTTAAATACCGCTATTGTGCCACTAACCACACCAAACATAGTAAAGCAGTTCATTGACTTCCTAACTGACCTTCAAACCACGTGGCAAACGCAAGCCACTTTTATGAGGATTGTGGGCTTCCCCCAAAGTTGATGGAGCCATCGATGGAACTCATGTTCACATCATTGCTCCAACTGTAAATGAGGAGACATAATCGAATAGAAAAGGATTGCACAGCTTCAGTGTTCAAGTTGTGTTTGATGCCAATTACAAGATCCTGGATATCCTTTAAAACGCTGGCTTTTTACCCCTTACAGAAGACCCCAAGGAGAACAACAATTATAACAGGTACTGTACTGGACTGAACTGTAGCCAAAATACCAATTTTGTTCACTGAGTGCATCCCTGACTTATCTGAGCTATGTTCATTTATCTTTTTTTTTTTGCATCATGAAGAGTGCACAAAGTAACAAGAGCTGTGGTGGAGAGAGGAATTGGACAGCTGAAAAGGAGATTTCACGTCCTTCATGGACAGATTTGACACTCCCCAGAGTGTGCTAGTTGCATTATTATGGCTTGTGGCATTTAACACAACATTTGCAAAGCTCATGACCTTCCACTGCTTGGTGGTGATGATGATGATGATCATGATGATGATGATGATGACATTGATTATGATTATTATGACGAGAATGATGACAATACCACCGAGCACACATTACAGAGTGTTTCAAGGAGAGCATCGATAAGGGACTGCTTTGCCAACTTACATTTTGGGTAAGTAAAACTGGTTGACAATAAGTAACAACACACAAATTTGTCATCACACCATTTTATTTACACAGAACTTATATACAGTAATTGAGTATTCTTTAATCTTTTCAGTTTTAGTATGTAATATTCATTTTGAATTTCCAGCAACTTTACTTGTAATTTGAGCTTTTTTTTCTTTTAAGAGAATTAATGTCATCCTGAGGGGCAGCGCTCTTTACAAACCCTGTGTCTTATGAGGCAGAAGGCTCAACTGGAGGACACGGGCAGATGTCCTGAAATGATCTCGGAGAAGCTGTGTCAGACGGACCGGCTCCAGCATCATCCACAATACATTCACATGAAGAAAAACATGTTTATTCAATATGATGTGTTGTGTTTATTTCATTTCCATAGATGAAAGTAACCAAAGTCAAGTTATAAAAAGGCAAACACATTATTACATGTATTAATTTCTTCATACTATTTTTGCAACTCCTTCAGTTTGAGCAGTGCAGGATCTAGGGCATCTTCAATGCCTCAAATGGATGGATTAGCCATTCCCAGTATCTCCTCTACTATCTCAGTGATCTCAGACAGAATATTACATGTTGGGCCTCCACCTGTTTGACAAGTACTCAGATGCTGACCACACAGAAACAATCATTTAATATAAAAAAGGGTTGTTTAGTAGGCCTAAAATGAAACATACCAATGGCTCGCATGCTTTCTTTGTATGCTGCAATTTCCTTGCGTGCTGTTGCCAAAACAGTGAACCACCTTTTCTCGCAATCCTCTGCTGAACGTCTTGTCTGATGAAATGATCATTTCCAGTGATCTCAATGTCTTGCTAAGCATTATTTTTGTCCTTACTTGTTAGAGTTGGGCCAAATCTTCCTCTTATCACCTCCTTCCATTTAAGGACTGACTGCACTAGAAGAACACTTTCTTCCTTGGACCCATTGGTTTTCTTTTTGAAGCCGTTTTTTTAAGATAAGCAACTTTGGTCTTTCCTTTATATACAGCTATGAGTGCAATTTAGAATGATGTGACATAAATTTAATTGCTTAAATAGCATCACATTTTTCATGTCTTGAAACTCGTTATTAAAATTAAAACTCCAGAGGAGTCAGGATCGCTGGTAACTCGGGGATGTAGCATGTGTAGTATGACAGATAGAGACTTTTACAGATTAAGTATTTCTCTTGGCATTTTTTCAGCCTTCTGAGTGCCCCTCCCCTGCATTTTACTTTTCCTTGAGAGCCATAATCTCGCTTAGGCTTAGCTTAGGCTGACCAATGAGGAAATTCAATAAAACAATAACTTTCTGCTCTGCTGTATTTCAGCCCAAAAATAAACTTGTAAGTGACCTCAGTATACACTACACCAAACCCTCTAAAAAAATGTAGTAGTGCAAACATTCTGCTCAGCCTTCTACAGCACAGAAACAGGTGCTCTATAGTTTCCTCACTGTACAGAATACACATTCATTCTGGTAGTGCGGTTTCTGTTCATGGCCACGGTCCTGTATGCTTTTCTGTGGGGGGTTTGTACGAGGACTTGCAGCAGCCTTGTGGGGAAGAGTCTGTGACCAACAGCTCCAATGTGATGGCAGGCTAAAGAGCTGCACACAAGGAGGAAAAAAAGGTGCTCCTCATGCCACCTGAGTGCTGAACAGGCAGCACCACTTCACCACTCATGTTTTGGACAGCCAAAGAGCACATGGCTCTAAGGCGGGACAGCCCGATTGTGTACAGCTGGCAGACAATTGCCGTGGTTGCGGCTCTCCACAGTCGTCGAGAAGACCAAGGGCTATAAAAGGACTCAGGCTGCAGAGAGATGAGCATGCTTCCGCTCCCCACTAATGTTTCTGTCTCTCCCTCTCTAGACAGCAGTGACACCTCCGGAGCCAGACCCCTTGAGGCTACTCTCCTACACTTCCACTCCCCACTCCTTCACTCATCCAGTTTATTAAAAATAAACATCACCTTTGTCACTTTTTTGCTCTCTCCTGTGTCTATGTTCAGCCCCTTGCAGCCATGAGTTGCTACACTGGTGGAGAATGCGTGCATGAGCACAGACCCAACCCCCTCCCAACCCGTGGAGCAAATCCTGCAGCATCTTCTGGACAGCAGCCTCCATGAGCAGGCCGTGTCACAAGAGCTGTCCCTCAGACTGTGCACTGCAACCGAAAAGATCCAGAAACTGAACATGGCTGCTGCCACCCCCCTGCCTGACCTTCCCAGAGATCTACAGTGGCTCTTAAATAAAATGACTCCCGACGATGATCCCGAGGCCTACCTCCAGACCTTTGAATGGGTCGCCATCCGGGAGGGCTGGCCCAAGAATTCTCGCAACCCTCTCTCTGGAAAGGCCCAACTGGCATACGACGCACTCTAGCCGGGGGAAGCTGCTGACTTCAAGCTTCTCAAGGAAGAGATCCTACCACTGCAGCAGCAGGGTACCACAGCTGGACCTACTGGCCAGATGCTAAGCACCCCCCATGCCTGAATGGAGGTCGTCGAAAAGGTTGCCCCAGACTGATACCTAAAATCCCTGTCACCGGAGGAGGGGAAGGCTGTTGGCATGACCTCCCCCGACAACCACAGACAACCTATGCCTTTCACCCAGACCCCAATGACAGTAGGGACAGGAGACTGCCTTTCAGCTACCCCGCATATACCTCCCCACCCGACGAACCCATGCCCACTGAGCCAGACCCAGACCCCCCACAGCCGGCTGCGCTATCCACACCTGTGCCCCGTGGCAGGCTCCCACAGTCACAGTGGAGGTAGACGGCATGCCCACCACGACTATTCTAGACACTGGGAGCACCGTTATCCTCACCCGGCCAGCAGTTCTACCCTGAACAGCCTGGACATGTGGGAGCCTTGCTGCCTCCTGTGTCCATGGAGACGTGAGGGAGGTCCCCGCCTCCCAAGTCTGGGTTGGGGGCCTGATCGGCAAGTGGCCGCTACTGGTGGATCTTGTGCCCGAGTTGCTGGTATCTCTCCTGCTTGGATGTGACTGCCCTGGGTTCCAGACTGTGGCCCCTGCACCTTTGATGTCAGGGAGACCACAATGCCGGTGGAAGCAGCCATCCAAGAAGCAACCCCAGGGCCGGACAGCGTGCATGGCCCTAGAAGAAGAGAATCCTGGGACGGGAGCTGAAGGTGAGTCACCCTCTGCCGTTACTAACCCAGTGTCCTGTGTATTTCAACAGGTGATTCAGGAGGGGAGCTTCAGGTGTGAACGAAAGGATGATGACTGCCTAAAGCACTGTTGGGGCCAGGTGTGCCTCACTGGAGGGGAGAACCAATAGCCCGACCTGGTGTTACCCACCTCCTATTTCTTGGTCTGGGGCAGGACCAAGAAAGTGAATACATGAGTACATGAGTACATCCTGGTCATCGTCGACTATGCCACCTGGTACCCTTAGGTGGTACCCCTAAGGCCACATCCCAAAACATTGCAGGAGAACTCATGCTGCTTTTCAGCCGCATGGGGATCCCCAAGGATCTGCTCAAGGACCAAGACACCCCATTTGTATCCAAGCTAATGATGGACCTCTGGTGGCTGCTGCAGGTGAAACACCTCCGGATGTCCGTCTACCACCTGCAGACCGATGGGCTCATCGAACAATTCAACCAGACCCTCAAACTTGGTGGTGGAATATGCACAAAGAATGCAAGAGCAAATCGAGTGAGTGGCCACCATGGAAGAGGCCCAGGTGCACCAACAGTGCAAGTACAACTGGCCAGCCCAGCCCCGGGAGTTCCAACCAGGAGACCAAGTGCTCCTCTTGCTCCTGAGCACCAATCATAAGTTCCTGGCCTGCTGGCAAGGGCACTGTGTTCAACCCCTCACAGCCCTGAGTTGCTACACTGACCATCATGACTCCTTTCTTCCAGTCAAATAGCTTCTGTGTGTTACCTTGTTGCAGGTCTCATACAGCACTTTCTTTGAGGCATCCTGAAGTGTTGTTGGCTGTGGTGTTTTGAAAGACTGGAGAGCTCCTTCCTCTACTTGATAATCCTGTACTGTTGCAGAGATGGGTAATGATGGGAGAGGCTGCTGTTTTTTTCCATAGCCATGTCGCAAAGCCTCCCTGAAGCAGGAGGGTAATGCAGAGATCATCTCCCCCAACAACTGCTGCATTAGACGGCAGAACTGGAAATCCATATCTGTATACAATACATTTGTTGTATTCTGGATTGGATGAAAGGATTGTAGAACAGTGACTCTTCTTCAGTGCTTGTGAATGGGGTATCAATCCTGTTGATTCTAAGCACTGATGATTCTTTCAAAATGGACTCATGAAATGCAAATGTTTATGACAGGTCCATCTCGTTGACATTCAGCACAAATGGATGTTTATTGTAGGCCATATCGTCTACTCGCAGTAGTAGTGCACAACCTGTACCAGTCCATGCCAGTCCTCCACACAATAGCCTCTTTACCATCTGCTGCTGAAAAGTTTAGATGTGGCAGGACAGGTCGATAAGGCCCTGTCCCCCTTCCTGCAGTGGTAAATGGTGCACAGCTGCTCAAGTCCAGTGCTGTCCTGTCCAAAACAGGTTGACAATCTTCTTCTGGACCACCTTGATTTGTGAGATTGGAGTTTCAAGGACAGTTAGATGATACCATGGAAGAGATGAGACTGTTAGCCACTAGGACCCTCCAGCTGACCTGGACTGACCTGGTCTAAAGAGGCTCCTTAATAAATAGCTGGACTGTGAATTAGTGCTTGAACTCCTTTATCGTGTTTTATAAAATAATCCCTCTTCTCAGTTTTTTTTGGCTCACTAAGGCCACATCCAAACAAGAAGGAAATAACATATAAGGACTACAGTATCATGAAAGAAACACACCCAGCATGACAGCAACATTTCCATTTCTTCTTTAATTTTGCCAGGTGGCTTTTTCTTTTAACCAGTTCATCATAACTTGATTTCCTGAATTTTGCCACTGATGCTATAAATTTTTCTTCATCTGGAAAAAAGTCTTTAACATTTATTGATTTGCCAAAGGTTTCATCCAAGAAGTCATTTATTTCCTTTAGGGTATAAAGCTGTTGATCTCTCCCAACTTAAGAAATGCTTATATAAGAGATTTCTGAGAAAGTATCCTCATCCTGTTATCCAAAATCCCACATCCCTACATCCTGCTCTTCTTGAACACTTATTAGCTAACTGTGTGACCCTGCCATATTGAGTGATCTGTCACAGAGTGACCACCCACTGTTCTCATTGCCCTCTATGTTACCCTTTGCCTTTTGCCCAACCTTCTCCTTCAGTGCCCTGTCCTCTGCACAAATCTGTGACTCTGACTTTTGCCTAAGTCTTTTTTTCCCCAGTCTTTACACCTGTCTAATCCACTGACCTGTTCCACATTGTCCTGCTCAATACTGATCTTTTTAACACTAACCCGATCACCACTCACCTCTTCACCACCTGCCGGCTCGCTCTTCCTCTGTACATTCTCTCCTGCAGCAGGCTCGGCAGTATCTGACTGCTCTGTGCTGCGGCTCACTCCAGCCTGCCTCTCTGCCTTGACCCCGTTAGGCTCAGCTTTCTCATTATCCTGAGCTTTAAGCAGGCAGATAAACCTTTTATGTCTAATGTCCCTGCCTTCAAAACACCTTATGCTCCCAGAGCATATACAATTTCTCTCATGCCACACTCAAGTGACCTCATTCAGAAACATGAGCAATGTGCACCTGAAGGAGACAATATGCTTCATTGTGGGTTTTTTACTGTTCAGCAGGACCACTCTCACACTGCTCACTATTTTTCCAAAGCAGGACAGTTCCTGGTTGATATCCTCTTTCAGGATAAATGGTGGAATGTTGGAGATTGTAACTTTATTTGCTGTTGCACCCAGTGGAGTAATGGAATAAAGCTCTCCACTTACTATTATTCTGTGTTCAATCAACTGCTACATGAGTTCCCTCTCCTTCGCAAACACCGCCAGGGCGTTGTTCATCCGTGATGCTGACACAATATTCTCACATCCAATGTCCTCTCTTACCGCCAGTTACATCTACTCCACAGAGGCCTTGGAGCTCCCCTCACACCTCACCCAGTGCAGAATGAGAGAGGATGGGCTCCAGTGATCAAGCGAGCCGCCATCCCTGCACTCCACCATGAGACCAACAGCTCCAATGATAAATGAAACAAATATCACAATTTGTTTACTATAAGCACTCAGTGATTGTGCTACAATATAAGCCCCAAAATATAAAGAAAAGTTTTTTAAGGTTTGAAAACAATCACTCTCACACACCACTCTCACCATGCAACTAAAAGGGTGAGCAGAGGGTAACACATTTACAACATTTGGCAGTCACCCTTATCTAGAGTGACTTACATTCATCTCATTTACACAACTGAGCAGTTGAGGGCCTTGCTCAAGGACCCAGCAGGGGCAGTTTGACAGTGCTGGGGTTTGAACCCATGATTATCCAATCAGTAGGCCAACTGCTTAACCACTGAGCTACCACTACCACACACACATGAGCACTGCTGCGGCCCGGGTTTGATTTCTGGCCAGGGAACCGACCCCACCCACTGGGGTTGCGTGCAACAGTGCGCTCTCAGTGCTGGTCCCGAGCCCTGATAAAAAAAATTGGGGAGGGTTGAGTCAGGAAGGGCATCCGGTGTAAAAACTGTGCCAAATCAAATATGCGGACCAATGATCTGCTGTGGCGACCCCTAACGGGAGCAGCTGAAAGAGGAACAACAACAACTAAGTATGAAAGTGCTTGGTCCAATTTGCTTTTGAACAGACATGGGATAAGTGACCTTTGACCTCTGCCTTTGGGTACATGATCAGGCCTCCTATCTCTCACCAGATCTCCAGTCTTGATTACAAGCTCCTTTGCTCCTTTTGCATTTTGTGATTCTCCCTAACAATATCCTTGACCTGTGTAAATTTGTCACTTTTCTCTCCCACAGGAAAAATGTCCACCTTTGTTCTCATCCTGTGATCGTGCAGTAGCTCTGATGGGGAGATGCCTGTGGTTGAGTGAGGAGTAGAGGGAAAGGGCATGAGACAATCACACTCAAAGAATTTTCCTATGCCAATCAGGACAATGCTAATAATGCTAATCACATTTCATCTGTAATAACTTCATGCCAATGCTAACGTGATAATTCAACTAAATTCATTTGTACATGTATATGTCATGACCTTTAATAATGTTCACTGTTAAAATTCACACAATGTTTTATGTTAGTCTGAATAAACTACCTGACAGGAACCACCAAGTGCTTTGGGGAAAAAAACACTCATCTTTTTTTAGTAAAATATAATTGCTTTAAAATTACATGCACACTCATTAACTGCTGTGTAACATCTTTTAAAAAGAATGAAAGAACAAAAATAACCTTTTTGCAGTGTTTTCCCTTTGACATTTATAAAGGCATATAAACATTTACACACACACACACACACACACACACACACACACACACACACACACACACACACACATATATATATATATATATATATATATATATATATATATATATATATATATATATATATATATATATATTGAATATATACAAATCTAACACCTGAAACAGCAACTTATCTGATATTCAGTACATGTATGAGGCTCTGAATAGCTTATGAAGATTGGCTAAAACATTTCCACTGTAGCCAGGACATGTTTAGCAGAGAGACGGCACAATTACAATATTTTCTGTTTTGCGTAAAATTACTCAGTGATACTTTAAATTACAGACTTCATACTTCTCATATCACATCATGCGCATGTTTACTACCTTCACATTTTATTCTTGAGGGAGATTCCAGGGAGGCGTGTTAGTTACAATGATAATGGACGTGTTCCTAATGTTCTATTTACTCACTGCTAAATATGAAAATCTTAACTAGTCACACACAACAAATGACCAAAATGATGGCACACACAGTATAATATGGCTTTCATAGTTTTATTAATGTAAATTATGTAAAATATAAAGACATGTAAATGAAACCTTGGTGCTTCAGTCATTATAACACATTTTTAATCTGTGTTAAAATTTAATTTCAGGTTAAGCAGTCAAATAAGTAACGCAGTAACCCCTCATCTTTATATTCAGCCTTCTTTCACTTAAAACTCCTTAATATTTATGGAAACTTGTGTAAGTTAAAATGCTTAAATGTGTATTATATTTACTGATGTACTCACTACAATTGGGAAAGATGTTGTAGCTCATTTAGAATAATTAAAATATCCACAGATTTATCCCCTTAAACCTCCCATGTTTCAAAGCAAAAAAATAAAATAATAAAAAAAATTAAAAAAAAATCCTAAGGTGAGACCTAAATGTTGATACAGGTAGTTTAACCTTTAAAATCAAACAAAGGGTTTTCTTTCAATTCTAGAAATCATGTTCACTATTTTAAGAGAAAATGCTGAGAAAACATCCCAAATGTAAGGTTTTTTTTATTTTAGGTGAAACAGCAGAATATAATTTAAATAGGAGCTGATCAAAGTAATTGAAAGGCTAATTACAACATTACAAAGACTATAATTGTGTAAGGATATCACTTTTTGATCACAAATAAAAAGAAGCTTCAGTCATAATCAACTAAAGCAAAATCGTATATTCATAGCAGTCACCATGGGAACGGCTCGACTCAAAGCAATAAATCTCACTAGTTTTAGTCCAATTAAAGAATGAAACTGCCTTCTGCAAAATGAGTGAATAATTACATTTTGGTTGTGTTTCAAGTCTGAAGTCATTTCTCTTTATCTATTTTATTTTAACTTGTGCATAAACGTCTTCATGGCTCTTGTCTCAGGATGTTCTGGAGGATGAAGGTTTCTTAGCGAATCTCACAGCTGTATAGTTCAAGACATCATCATCATCAGCCTGATAAAGAACAAGAGCCGTTTATAAACGAGAGCGGATTAAAAGATTCACAAAGAAGTTATTTACTGTATTTTGTAAGATGATGTCAGTTATAATCCTACATGTCCTGTAGACTCGAGGACAGATCTGTATTTATTTAAAGAAAATCAATTCACATGATAAAACACTGGATTACCTGATTTGTGTTATTTGGATGGTCGTTGGAAGCCCCTTTATAAAACAATTATAAATATCAGTAATGTTTAACGGATAAATAATGTGTTTTTATGATACTGATAAATTCATTCAAAATTAATAATAAAAGCAAACAAACCTTTTCTTTGTTTTTTAAGTAAAACTCCAACCAGAACCATGATTACAATAATAGATATTATATTGGAGGTTGTTAAAACAACAATCCAATGGTTATTTTCTGAAAAAACAAGCATTTTTTGATTAAATATTATTAGTGTCTTAGATTGTTAGTATCATCAGGAACATTTATGTTATCCGAAGTCTTACCTTTTAGTTGAATTCCCTCCACTTTATTTCTATTCCCAAAGAGGATTTGTCCACACGCAGCCACAGCACAGTAGAGTGTTCCATTATCAGAGGTTGTGAGCTTCCTCTTGGGGAGAGTGTAGACACAGCTCTGTGTAGGAGAACCAGCCTCAGAGCTCTTCTTACACTCATCACTGCCGTCTCCATGAGTGTAAATGATTCCTGGATGAGATTCTCCTGAGCCGTGTCTGAACCAGTACACACTCTGTTCTTCACAGCTTGAATTAAACGCTTGTA
>CM040993.1:18755118-18777662 GCA_022985145.1 Pangasius djambal
CTCCCCCACAGCGGGATTACACATTATTCCTCTTTGGGGTTGTTAGATCTGCTGACCTAAAAGCACTTCATTAAACTTCTTCTATCAGAGAGGTTCCAGCACACAGCACTGATAGAGCTCCAGTAGATCATATCTGTAAAGTCATGTGACTCATCACAGCATCAGAATAGACAAGAATTCACTGTGAGCTTCACATCTCTTTACAGCTAATGGACCAATCAAATCAGTCCACAGCTTCAAAACATCCAATCAGGCGTGAGTCTGGACCTGGTTTTCTACTGAACACACAAGTTCATTACCTCACTATCACTTTGTCTAAACAGGAACGATGATCACACTCTTTGTCGCTCTTTACTCTCTGCTTTGTCTCTGCACAGCTGGTGAGTAACATTTTGAACATTTTCATTTAAAATAGTAATATTACATATTTAACTAATTTACTGAAATCATTAAACATTAAATATTAAATGTTATTCAAAAATATTAAATATTTTTTTTACAGTAAAAACTTCTGACATCAAGGAGCTTCAGGTGAAAACAGTAAAGCGTGGAGAAGATGTAACTATGGAGTGTGACATTAACATGATCAAAAACAAAGATAATTTAGTTTGGTACAGACAGAGTTTTGGAAAATTGCCTCAGTTTTTTGCAAAACCATACAAGAACACTTTGGGCTACACATTTGATCCAGGATTTAAAGATAGCCGCTTCAGTATTACTGTAAATGACCATAAGTTTGATCTCAACATTAATGAAACGAGAGAAGTTGATGGAGGAGAATATTTTTGTGGTGAATTGGATGTAAGTGCACTAAAGTTCACATCTGGAACACGTCTGCAATTTGAAGGTAAACAGTTTTACTCTGATAACCTGCTAATTCCAGATCAACACTTTAACCAGAATTATGTGTACATATGCATTAAATGTTGACTATTTCACATTATTCATATTTAGTATCATTTCTGTTTATTTGCTGCTTTTCCATTTTATTTGTAAAGGTGAAGAGATGAAACCCCGTCCTACACCTGGAACGGATAACAAGAACACAGATTCTGTTACACGCCAGGGTTCAGACTGCAGCGATGGAAAAGGTAAGAGTTTTGATCAAATAAGCTTCCTTTCACTTTCTGTAACAGAATTTTCTCTAGTTAAAACCTTTTCCTGTTAATAAATCATACAATGTTTATACAAGTTGCATTTTCCTCATTTCAGAAAATGAATATTGGATAATTGCCTTAACAACCTCCATAATAATATCTCTTATTCTAATCGCGGTTCTGATTGGAGTTTTATTTAAAAATCAAAGAAAAGGTTTGTTTACTTTTATTATCATTATTCATAGAGTTACTGTATAAAGTTGTCATCAAAATGTGGATCCTTTCTACATTTAAACTTTACTCATGTGTATTATTGTTCAGGTGCTTCATCAAGAAACCATCAAATTCCCACCAATCAGGTAATCCAGTCTTCTATTAACTGTGATTCTGTTCTGTTAAATAAATCCACAGCTGACCTACAATCCACAATACACAGAGAATTTTAACAGACAACTATTTATAAAATATCAATGTAATAATTATTTATAGTCTTTTAATCCGCTCTGGTTTATAAACGGCTCTTGTTCTTTATCAGGCTGATGATGAAGATGTCTTGAACTATGCAGCTGTGAGTTTTGCTAAGAAACCTTCATCCTCCAGAACATCCAGAGAGAAGAGCCATGAAGACGTTTATGCACAAGTTAAAATAAAATAGATAAAGAGAAATTAATTCAGACTTGAAAAACAATATAAATATAATTATTTAACAAGTTTGTAGACAGATGTGTCATTTTTTAATCGGACAAAAAACTTTTTAATCGCTGTAAATTTTATCACCATTTCCAAACCTTTTAATGTATTAAGTTGTCATACTTGATGGATGTAGTTTCTTTTATTTATTTACTTATTTTTATCACTTTATTTTACTTTTACTTTTATTATCTGCTGTTTTTTTCTTTCTGAAAGCCTTGCATTTGGGATGTTTTCTCAGCATTTTCTCTTAAAGTTTCTAGTTTTCTAGAATATAAAATTTTTATTTATTTATTTTTTTTCGATTTTGAATGTTAAACTATCAAGAAATGGCTCATGGTACACAATTTGCTTAAACTTTTATTTTGTAATTTATTTTGCTTGGGAGCTTTATAAAGATGCTAAATCTTGTGAATAATTTAATTACTTTAGATTAGCTAAAACATTTTTGTAGCCAGTACATCTGTAAACGTAATAAATTTTCCACTTTTCCAGAAATACTAAGGGCCTTAAAGTGCAACAGGGCTGAATATAAAGACGAGTGGTTACTGCATTACTGATGAGATTCGACTGCTTAACCTGAAACTAAATTCCAGATAGAAATTTATGTGAATGATGTTAATGACCATAATTAATCAAATTTCATTTAATTTTGTTTAAATCAATTTTCAACATTTATTAAAAAGAATTGCTTATTTCACAATAAATTTAATTATTTCTTAGTGAACGCATCTTCCAGATCAACATGTTTATTGACTCCAGTCCTTCACTTGAAGATCATGTAGCTAATATTACTAGGATAGCCTTCTTTCATATCAGAAATATTGCTAAAATAAGAAATATAATGTCATTACACAATGCAGAAAAACAGTTCATGCTTTTATTACCTCTAGGTTGGATTATTGTAATGCCTTACTGTCTGGACATTCTACTGGTGCATAAACAAGCTCCACTTAGTCCAGAATGCAGCTGCCAGAGTTCTTACTAGAAGCAGACGATATGACCACATCACCTCTATCTTATCCACACTGAATTGGCTCCCAATCAAATTTCACATTGATTATAAAATACTACTACTGACCTATAAAGCACTGAATGGTCTTGTGCCGCAGTACCTGAGTGAACTTCTGGTGTTTTATGATCCACCATGCCTACTTCGATCAAAAGGCTCTTTGTTGGTACCTTGAATAGTGACGGCTACAGCAAGGGGCAGAGTTTTCTCTTACACAGCCCCACAGTTATGGAACAGCATTGCAATTAGTGTTCAGGACTCAGATACAGTCTCAGTGTTTAAGTCGAGGCTGAAAACATGTTTCTTTAGTCAAGCCCTTTGTTAATAGTTTTTTTCTTAGGTTAAGGAGAAGATCTGGAGAGCTCATGGGCATAGAGTGTTTAGGGGAACTGGGATGTTTGGATGCTGTCGTCCCCACACTTTCATACGTTCACGCAGGTTTGTTGATGATGGAGTGGCTGGCTGCTTTATGTTCCAGGTCACCCTCATGTCTGTATTACTGGTTGTATCTCCTTTTTATTATGTTGTCATACCTTATCTTGCTGGAGTCCCTGCTTGCACTCTACATACAATGTACAATTTCTTTAACCATTATGTGACAGTGAGCATACCTAATAATCTCTCTCTCTCTCTGTCTCTCGTTCTCTCATTACGTATACTACTCCTGAGATACCAGTGATCCTGACCCCTTCAGCTCTCTGGGCCTGCTGATCCATCCTGATGCCCTTTTTCTGGTTGGAGTTCTCATCACTTGGAAATCACTCGCTGCTGCTGATGAACCTATTAGTCAAGAAAACTATAGATGCAACGACCTTTCAATGGTAAAATGAACAATGACAGAACTGGTATTCAGTAGGGCCTCTCCCCTATAAATATTTCCTCAGTAATCTATTGTACACTCATTTTTATTGCATATATAGAAGGATTGGTTAAGAAATACCTTTTAAAAACTACTACATTTATTTTCTTTCTTTTTACTTTTTTATCTCTTTTATTCAGGATCTGAATTAAAATGTTACCTAAACTAAAGATATAATTAGAAAAATCTGCTTTCTGACTACGCCACTATGGGAATTTCACCCACAGAATTTACCCCTAAAGCTACACACAGGTTCCCCACCCAAAGACAGGATAAAACATGGAGACACAGATATCTATTCTCAAACAAAAATATACTTTATTACAACACAATACAGTAACAACCGGGATCAATAAAACATTCTCTATCCCTTTCCATGATGCCTCCAGCACAGTAAAGTCTATAGCCAAAATTAGGCCTAGATGCCATCAAATGGCCCATAAAACTTCGGGCAACGGGTAGCGTGTCCTTAGCCACTTGGCACCACTGGGCCACATCTAGGGCCATACCTGGCCAATAAGAACACTGTCTTACCAATTTAGTGGTACACTCAATTCCTTGGTGCCTGTGCAACAGAGTCAAGACCTCTTTGTGCAGAGCCTGTGGAAGAAGTACGTGTAAAATCTCTTCCCCTCCATCAGGATAGGGAACACGACAGCAAACTACCCCATCCTGCTCTATTAACCTGACTCCGTCCGGGTGAACGCTGGCGCTATTAGCTGCCGCTGCTCAGGGAGGGAATTTGAACTTTTTAGTACTTCTAAATGTTCATGCACTTATGAATGCATGAATGCATTAATGAACCGTTTTAAACTGTTTTAAAAGAGACACTCTGATTTGTGTATCCGCGTTGATTCGGCGGGTTTGCACGCTGGTTGATCTGCGTGTTGATGTTTTCTGCGGTTGCCGGTTTGCCTGCCGGTTACTGACCTGTTTCTTCGTGGTACTTTTGGCACGGGGATCAACTATGAAGATCATTGAGCTACTGGTGCGGATGAACTAAATCTAATAGTTTTTCCTTGTATATTGACAATAATGCAATCTGTCCTTCTTCACATGTTAAAACTTTGGGTGTTATCTTGGATAGTACACTATCTTTTGAAACTCAAATTAGTAATAACACGCAGACTGCAAATTTCCACCTGAATAATATTAACCGTCTCTGTTCTTTTCTCTCAATCAATAATACAGCAGTTCTTGTTCATGCACTAGTCATATCACGTATAGACTATTGTAATGCCCTTCTCACTGGTTTTCCATCTAAATTGCTATATAAGCTCCAGTTGGTTCAGAATTCTGCAGCACGTGTTCTTTCTAGAACACCTTCTACTGAGCACATTTCTCCAGTTCTTCAGCAATTGCATTGGCTTCCAGTAAGGTATTGAGTTGAATACAAGATCCTGTTACTTAACTTACAAGGCACTTCATAATCTTGCACCCCAATGCCTTACTCAACTTCTTCATGTTTACACCCCTCCACGTGCTCTCAGATCCTCATGTTCAATTTCTCTTGTGGTACCTCGGATTTGACTAACTACTATGGGTGTCAGATCTTTTAGCTATACTGCCTCTCACCTATGGAACTCCCTTCCCCTTTATATTCGTAACAGCGATTGCCTGCAGACTTTTAAAAAGCATCTTAAGACATTTCTTTTTATTCAGGCTTTTTTATAATATGTTTTACTGAGTCTTTACTGTATTTTATTTGTATATGCTGAGTGTTTGTTGTGTGCCTTTGTCTTGTGTAGTGATTTGTATTTGTATTTTTATTTTTGCCTGCTTGTGAGGTGACCTTGGTTGTTTTGAAAGGCACCATTAAATAAAATGCATTATATATAATATGGGCTTTTATGACCTCATACTCTGGTGGAGGGATTCTTCGATAACGCTACCTAACTGGGACATCAACAGAGAGAGGAATCTTGTGGGCAGTGAGGTTAGTGCAACCGAAATCCCCCTCATGGGCAGAGAAAACTGACTGGTATTTCCGGAGCAATGTCCTGACCTGCCCTTCTTCTTCCCCTTGTTAGCTTGGACAAGTCCATGGCATCAGTTTGTTCCCACAGAGTAGAACCTACCTGAGGAGCCTGAGACTCAAGAAGACCTAACCTCTACAATGCCTGTGGGCAGGCTGACTACAAGCACATTGTCAAAAGTACCTAAAATGCTATGTGGATAAAGCATAACATCTAGGGTTCCTACATTCACCACAGGTACATAAGCGGTTCCCAGGGTAACTTGAATTAATGCTGGGGATGCCAACAACCCAGTGGGCAACCCTGCCTTAAGGGGTTCAAAGAGTACAGTAGTGTCTGCAAATTGCGCTAAACACATCGTGGCCACTAATTCATTGTGCCACCAGGAATACGACACACCTGGCAACCATGTACTCTAACCTTCCTGGTACGAATTTCCCCAGGCTGAACTCTAAACTGACAGCAATACTGAAGAGCCTGAACCATAACATTTGGGGCCTGTGATACAGGAGGCGAACTAAACAGTGCAGGGCCGTGCTGCCCAAAGAACTCCTGGTAACACCGCCGGAGGTCATTCCAAGACACCAGGAACTCGGGCACACAGCCCACCAGGGGGGTCTTTGACCACCAACACCCCGCACTCTGGCACAAAACTACCACAGAGCTCAATATGCACTTCCACATATCCTATATACGGTGTCTTGAGTCCATTTGCTGCCTGAAGCAAGCAGGGAATCGAAACTCCTCCAAGAAGGGCAATGATATGAAGGCATGACGAAACTAGGATGAGGAATCAACGTGGTTCAAAACAGAGCCGATAGACTCCCCAACTGAACTGTGGCTCTTTAGCCTGGTGGGGAACTAGTTTTCCGACCACCACACGGAATGAAACTTCCCTACCCCAGCTGCAGGTGCAACCCTAGAGGGTGGCCCATGGCGGGAAGGAACACGATCCCTGTCACAGTCCTGTCAAAATGACCAGCACGTCAACAACGCCTACATATCACAGGATACCTACAAGGAATTCTGCAAATGGGGGCCCTGTAAAAGGGCAAGTCATTGTGTAAGCTGGCTTTAATTGCTCTTGCTGTCTCTTTAACATATTCCTCAACTCATCAAGTTCCAACTTTGTTGTTGGACTACTATGTGCGATTTCCCTAGCATCCCACACAGAACACCATATACTAATGGAAGGGACTGACTTCTGCAAAATTAGCACACAAAATAGTAGCCCTGTTGCAGATAACAAATAAAAACAAGCCAGAAGACTTCAGTGTTCTGCCAGGCTTCAATGCACTTAACTATACACAAATTAAATTAACACAAACAATTCCAAACAAACAACAAACAAAGACAAAATAATAATGTTCCAAGTTGACCATACAAAGAAAGAAACAAATTTGAACTGTCAATCTGAATGACGGCTGATTAGTTTTCTCATTTGTTTGAGCCAATCACAATGCTACATTACAGAAAGAAGAAAACAAAATTAAAATATTAAACTGAATAATCAACTCGTGTTTTAAATACAAAAAGAAAAAAAAACAATTAACAAACAAACACAAGAAACAAAAGAAAAGTTTCCACGACGAGGGCTAACACACAGGAACAAACACACAATGCACTCGATGCAGACCACTAGGAAAAAAGCTGCGGTAATGCACTGCAAAGAACCAGCACTTCACCCTGCAAACCATGCAGACACCAGATACGGTTTAAAATAATCATATTCAATGATATAAAAAAAAAGAGAAAATTACTAAGAAACACTGATCTACCATTAAAATGGCCAACACCATCGGTTTGCGTAACCGATAGCACTGAGCTGAAAATAAAACATATTGCCAATTGCCCAACTACAACAGCCGATACAATGTTGTGCTAATCAAATAAAATACATACCTAATGAAGGGCAAATGTGTTTCAATTTAATCCAGACGCGATAAGATGAAAAGCACTAAACCAGCAGTAATGTTATCACCCACTTTTCAAACAATGAAGCCAACTCGGAAGAGCAGACAGCAAATTGTGTCACAGCAGCTTCCAACCACAGGCCAGGAAACGGGGTGATATCCCGGGAAATGATGCTACCAGTGTGTGTCGCTTATATATACACGCTCAACACGGTGCCAATTAATGATGTCGCAGGGCAGATAGGCATTAGTCCATCATGCCACATTATGTTAATGTATCATATCAACACCGGAAGAGGCAGTGCTCTCCAGCTCACGTAACACAGACAGGCCTAAAAACAGGACTACAACACCCATCCTTCACGTACTTTCTCATGTTCACCATCATTCTGATTGCACAGAACTGGACTCAATCACAGTCACACTACTTAAAGACTCTCACTTCAACAGCTCATTGTGAAGTATACGCTCAGTGTCACGTACCTGTCTATACCAAGCCTTCTGTCTCTGTGCTCTAGTGTATATGGTTATGACTACATTTCTGGATTCTGGTTTATGTCTATGTCTCTTGCCCAAGTAACTTTGTTTGCACATCTCCTGACTTCTGCCTGTTTGTTGACTTTGACCCTGTTTCTCGTTTTGGATTTGTTTGTCTTTGCAAAAATAAAGAAACTTTAACTGCAACTGTAACTGATTCCACCACATGATGTAATGATATTATATCCATATATCATAATGTTTATTTTCAAATAAAATGTAAAATAAAAATGTAAAATTACAAAAAAAAATTAATCAAATACTGTTAATGTTAATGAAATAATGCGGAATAAAAAAACTTAAATGGCAACTGTGCTTTGGTCTTTAGAAAGTTAATTAATACATGAAATGTGTGGCTTTGATAGATGGTAAGAACAGGTCATTAAATATATATATTTTTTTTTAATAAAATTATAATATAATAATGTTTAACATTAAAATTACACTCTGAATGTTGATACTTGTCATCTCAACATATGTAACGGAGTTCAAATATTGCTGTTAATTCATTCCAAAATTGGGAAAACTTACCATTGGCTGTTGCACCACTATATTTGCAAATACTTGCATACCTTATATGGTGGGGTGGTGCTACGCAATTTTCGCGACATTTCGATTGTTGAAGTGACGCAAAATAAGTCAGTGTGAGCTGCTGGCTAAAACTTCTAAGTCTGAGTTTTGAAACCACAGTGTTATTTCTGTTAAAGTGAAACCATTGTGTGATGTGAGAAAGCGCTGCTGCAGCCAGTAAAACTTCTTCAAATGCTTCAAGAGTGCTTTGATACTTGGTCCAAATAATGAGCTCATTTGAGCTCATTTGGGGTGGGCTTATAATTGCAGGTTTGCCTTCACATGGAAGATTTCCTTTACATACATCACTTTATGTTCATCAATTTGCTGTTTTTATTATTATTTTCCTTTGGTACCAACAGACATGCAACAAAGAACAGCACTGTTTACAAGCATGGCATGGCATTGTGCAGGAAAACCTGGAAAAGAGAAGCCGTTTTCTTTTGTATGTTCTCAGTAAACACCCGCACCATAAGAGTAAGATAATTACAGTGCTCCAGTCTTATGAAAGTCTGACCGTTTTCCCATCATCACTAAACTTGAAACAGGTGACAAGTTGAACCAATCACATTACTCGGCATGCAGTGCGGTGCTGATACCTTCCACACACAGTGCAGACCGGACCAGGGCTCAGATGAAGCAAACCCCAGACCACCGCTTTCATTTTTCCCAATTGTAGTCAGTAAATCAGTAACTATAATGCATGTTTATGTGTTTTAAATTACGTATATTGTTGATGCCATTAGAATTTATTCTTTCCAGAATTAAGCTGAGCAGTTATCTGCAGACAAAAGCTCCCTAACTCTTAAATTTACAGCTTGTTCCTGCTCTCCCCACGTAGGAGGCCACCACTGCCTATGTAAGTTCATATAGGGGGCTTTCAGGCCTCTGTGTTATACATTTCCTGCAGGCTACCCATTCCTATCTAAGGTCATATAGATCACTTTCAGGCCTCTGTGTCACCTTGTGCACTATACCGGCTCCATACATCTACACCATTGAGGATTAAATATTATCAAATCTGAGTACACATTTTGTGGTTAATATTTTATGGTTACAATATAGTATACAGTATACAGCCAATATAAGCAATTAGCTCTAGTTAAATGTAACACATTGTTCATTCTTAAATCAGTATTTCTTCCATTTGTTTGTGAATTTCTAATTTAATCTTAATTTGAAAACAAGGAGGATTATTGGAAAGATAATAATCATGAAGGCAAGAACTCTAGCAATGGAGAGCCAGAACAGCACATGCATCTGATCAGTACAACCTGTATGGAAAAATGAAATTGTTTTAAAACACATCTGAAACTAAAGTACATAATGGAGTACACTGAAAAAATACTTTACAGTATTGGATTATTTATTAACAGGAAAAGGTTTTAACTAGAGAAAATTCTGTTATAGAAAGTGAAAGGAAGCTTATTTGATCAAAACTCTTACCTTTTCCATCTCTGCAGTCTGAACCCTGGCATGTAACAGAATCTGTGTTCTTGTTAACCGTTCCAGGTGTAGAACAGAGTTTCATCTCTTCACCTTTACAAATAAAATGGAAAAGCAGCAAATAAACAGAAATGATACTAAATATGAATAATGTGAAATATTCAACATTTAATGCATATGTACACATAATTCTGGTTAAAGTGTTGATCTGGAATTAGCAGGTTATCAGAGTAAAACTGTTTACCTTCAAATTGCAGACGTGTTCCAGATGTGAACTTTAGGAAACTTCCATCCAATTCTCCACAGAAATATTCTCCTCCATCATATTGTCTCATTTCATTAATGTTGAGATCAAACTTGTGGTCTTTTAAAGAAATACTGAAGCGGTGGTCTTTAAATCCTGGATCAAACGTGTAGCCCAAACTGCAAAAGACTTTTTGTGCAAAAAACTGAGGCACTTTTCCAGAACTCTGTCTGTACCAAACTAACTTATCTTTGTTTTTGACCCTGCTAATGTCACACTCCATAGTTACATTTTCTCCACTCTTTACTTTTTTCACCTGAAGCTCCTTGATGTCAGAAGTTTTTACTGTAAAAAATATTTAATATTTTTGAATAATGTTTAATATTTAATGTTTAATGATGTCAGTAAATTAGTTAAATATGTAATATTACTATTTTAAATGAAAGTTTTCAAAATGTTACTCACCAGCTGTGCAGAGACAAAGCAGAGAGTAAAGAGCGACAAAGAGTGTGATCATCGTTCCTGTTTAGACAAAGTGATAGTGAGGTAATGAACTTGTTTGTTCAGTAGAAAACCAGGTCCTGACTCACGCCTGATTGGATGTTTTAAAGCTGTGGATTGATTTGATTGGTCCATTAGCTGTAATTCTGTGAATTCTTGTCTATTCTGATGCTGTGATGAGTCACATGACCTTACAGATATGATGTACTGAGTTCTGTGTGTTTACCATTAAACCCTGCATATACACACACTAGAGCTTCTACACAACGGGCTTTACCATCGATCGTTAAATTTTATATTTAACGACCCTTTCTTACCATCTAACAAGGTCACACGTTTCATGTGTTAATTTACTTTCTAATGACAGCAATTTACTTACCCTTTTCAGTCTCATGTTCAGTGTTATTTCATGACATTAACAGCTAGTTAAGTACTTAGCATTTCTAACATAAACATGAATGAATGTAGTGTGTGATTTTTGCTTGTGTAACTTTAATTACTTACTGAGGCCTTTGTATGTATGTTTCACTTTCTCTCCTTTCATGCAAATTCCACCAGCATCAGGTCGTGGTCCGGGGGTCACTGTGTGGAGGAGTGGAACTTACTGGATAGCTGAGTGAAGTAGCCAGTGAGGCCAGTACACTTCCAGTTTCAAGTTTGGTGATGTTGGGGAAAGGGTTGTTATTGTCAGTGGAGGAGACAGAACACCTTATTGATAAATAAAACCACACTTTGCTAGGACTGGAGCAACTTCACTGTAATGAGCTCACCCTTGTGGTGCGAGTGTTTGTACTGAAAACAATAAAGAAGTCAAAAATACAGACACGTCTCATGTCGGCCTCCGTGGCTAAAATCTTCTTACACCAGAACAGCTCCTAATTTGCAGGGACTCATCCATGATGACATGTTACTTGAGTGCTGCTACCAAATGAAACTAATAAACAACAATAAAAGGATGAACCTCCAGCAAGGTTGCATATGCATAAGTGACATATGGAATTGTAGAAGTGATCCATGGCTCAGAATTAATTCCTCTGTGTGAAAGCAAACCTGGGATTATGAGCCTCGCCCCCAAACAAGCCTAGAAGCAGTCATGAGAGTGGACTCACGTGTTCAAGCCAAGTGTGAAAACGCTCTTAACACATTTGTAGAAGTGTTACTGGCTGCAGCAGCTCTCTCACATCATGCAGTTGTTTTAGTTGAACAGAAATAGCATTGTGGTTTCTGAGTTTCTGAGACCGAGTGTTTTAATCAGCAGCTCACACTGAGTTATTTTGGGTCACTTCAACTGTCCAGATATCTTTATGATAGAATCTCAGGCTGACACACAAAAGAGCTGGAGTTCATTAATAAAAATGTCTCTAAAAATATCATGTAGAATGTTGAGAGCACTATTTATTCAAACTGTGCTACAGACTTTGCTTTTTAAAACAGGACTGTGCTAGCACGTCTCTGCGTGCCACATTTACCCATAATCCTCCCCTCAATATCATGACACAAAGACACAAATATGTGTTAACACAGAAGTTTAAACCAGGCTTTACTGTGTGTGTGTGTTTAGGTGTGAACACTGGAGGGATGGGCTACTACATCTTTGAAGATCCAAGTACTAAGCCTGAGCCATGAATCCATCAAACACACTGAAAAATACAAACATTGTGACCTAAGAAAAACACTTAACATGATATAAATTTTTGTAATAACTGGTCCTGATCTCTTTGGTGGTGGTATGGACTACACGTAATAATGTAGCGTATTTCTAGACCTGAAGTGCCGGCTGTGTGCTACCACACCTCCATCTCAGTCAGAACCACTGGATTTATAAAAGTCTAACAGCTCTTACAGCCCTCATGAAGAAAGAATCAAACTCTTTAGTTTATATCACTCACGTTAAACCACAGTGCTGTTTCCACTAACACTGACACACACTCTCTGGTGTGAGATGGAAACTAGAGGACAAACGTCTCAAACCAAACACCAGCGTGAGGTCATTAAGGTTTTTACCACATCAAAGGTGCTGAAACTGCCAGACTCATAGACTGCAGCAGCACTTTGTCTAAACGTTTTGCATTAATAAGTTTAAACCTTTTTTATACAGGTTAATCATTAAAGGACTCATATGTACCAAAAGGTGTGAGATTATACTTTAATTATTACCAATTCTTTCTCTGTTATTATGTCCTTTAGGGTGGATAACAGGCCTCACACAGATAGAGCACAGTCTGTAGCACAGTTTGAATAAATAATGTTCTCAAAATTCTTCATAATATTTTTAGAAACATTTTTATTAATGAACTCCAGCTCTTTTGTGTGTCAGCCTGAGATTCTACCACAAAGACATTCGGACTGTTGAAGTGACCCAAAATAAGTCTGTGTGAGCTGCTGATTCAAACACTCAGTGTCTGAAACTCAGAAACCACAATGCTATTTCTGTTAAACTAAAACAACTGCATGATGTCAGAGCGCTGCTGCAGCCAGTAACACTTCTACAAATGCGTTAAGAGCGTTTTCACACTTGGCCTGAACACTTGAGTCCACTCTCATGACTGCTTCTAGGCTTGTTTGGGGCGGGGCTCATAATCCCAGGTTTGCTTTCACAAAAAGGAATTAATTCTGAGCCATGGATCAGTTCTGTAATTCCATATGTCACTTATGCATATGCAAATTTGCTGCAGGATCAGTTTTTTTTTATTAGTTTCATTTGATACCAGCACTCAAGTAACATGTCATCATGGAGGAATCCCTGCAAACGAGCAGCTGTTCTGGTGTAAGATGATTTTAGCCACGGAGGCCGACATGAGACGTGTGTATTTTTTAACGTTCTCAGTACAAACACTCAGAGTACAAGGGTGAGCTCATTTACATTTGCAGCATTTGGCAGACGCCCTTATCCAGAGCGACTGACAATTTTCATTATACAATTATACATTTATACAACTGAGCAGCTGAGGGTTAAGGGCCTTGCTCAAGGGCCCAGCGGTGGCAGCTTGGCAGTGCTGCGATTTGAATTCTCAACCTTCTGATCAGGAGTCCAATGTCTTAACCACAGAGCTACCACTTACTTACACTTACTTCCAGTTATAGTAAAGTTGCTCCAGTCCTAGCAAAATGTGGATTTATTTATCAGTAAGGCGTTCTGTCTCCTCCACTGACCATAACAATGTGATGTATGGATACAAAGTCATTACATCAAGTGGTGGAATCGGTGACAGTTGCAGGCAAAGTTTCTTTATTTTTGCAAAGACAAACAAATCCAAAACGAGAAGCAGCATCAAGTCAACAAACAAGCATAAATCAGGAAATGTGCAAAAAGAGTTACTTGGGCAAGAGACAAAGACCTAAACCAGAATCCAGAAACGTAGTCATAACCATAAACACTAGAGCACAGAGACAGAAGGCTTGGTATAGACAGGTACGTGACACTGAGCGTATACTTCACAATGAGCTGTTGAAGTGAGAGTCTTTAAGTAGTGTGACTGTGATTGAGTCCAGTTCTGTGCAATCAGAATGATGGTGAACATGAGAAAGTACGTGAAGGATGGGTGTTGTAGTCCTGTTTTTAGGCCTGTCTGTGGTACGTGAGCTGGAGGGCACCGAGTATGGGTCACCATACTTGGCTACGCGTCACTTCACTTTCACTTTCACTTTCATAATGTGGCATATGGGCTAACACCTATCTGCCAGAGTTGTTGCTGGGATAGCTGTTACTGTGACACTTGTGACGTCATTAATTGGCGCTGTTTCGAGCATGTATATATAAGCGACACACACCGGTAGCTCAGGTATGCGTCATTTCCCGGGATATCACCCCGTTTCCTGGCCTGTGGTTGGAAGCTGCTGTGACTGCACTGACACCTTTTGCTGTCTGCTCTTCCGAGATGGCTTCATTGTTTGAAAAGTGGTTTAGTGCTCTTCATCTTCTCACGTCTGGATTAAATTGAAACACATTTGACCTTAATTATGTATTTTATTTGATTAGCACAACATTGTATCGGCTGTTGTAGTTGGGCGATTGGCAATCTGTTTTTTTTCAGCTCAGCGCTATCGGTTATGAGGCCATTTTAACGGTAGGTTAGTGTTTCTTAGTAATTTCCCTCTTTTTTTATAACATTGAATATCATTATTTTTAAACACTGTCTGCTTGGTTTGCAGGGTGAAGTGCAGGTTCTTTGCAGTGCATTACCGCAGCTTTGTTCCTAGTGGTCTGCATCGAGCACACTGTGTCGCTTCCTAGATCTAACATCCGCAAACTCAGCTACCAACCTATGCAGGGGAGCCGCCAAAAATGGCAGCAATTGCTTGTGAAACCCAGGAACGAACGGAACTCACTGATAGACTCCGGACGACGCCACTGGGACACTGCCTGGATCTTGTATTTAAAACACCAGCTGATCATTCAGTTTAATATTTTAATATTGTTTTTTTCTTTCTGTAATGTAGCATTGTGATTGGCTCAAACAAATGAGAAAACTAATCAGCCGTCATTCAGTTTGACAGTTCAGATTTGTTTCTTTCTTTGTACGGTCAACTTGGAACATTATTATTTTGTCTTTATTTGTTGTTTGTTTGGAATTGTTTGTGTTAATTTAATTTGTGTATAGTTAAGTGCATTGAAGCCTGGCAGAACACTGAAGTCTTCTGGCTTGTTTTTATTTGTTATCTGCAACAGGGCTACTATTTTTACTATATTTAAATGCAGAGCACAAATTCCGAGTATGGGTCACTATACTTGGCCACACGTCACTTCACTTTCACTAAATCACACGTGTGCTTAAAGCAGCAATAACAGGATAAAAGCTATGCAGTATTATAAAAAGTAGATCTCTTCTTTTGTTACTGAGGAAATATTAATGGGGAGAAACCCTACTGAACACCAGTTCTGTCTTTGTATATTTTACCATTGAAAAGTTGCTGCATCTATAGTTTTCTTGACTAATAGGTTCCTCAGCAGCATCAAGTGATTTCCATGTGTTGAGAATTTCAACCAGAAATAAGGCATCAGGATCAGCAGGCCCAGAGAGCTGAATAGGTCAGGATCAGTGGTATCTCAGGAATAGCATGTGTAGCTCAACAGAGAGAGAGAGATTATTAGGTGACTGTCACATAATGGTTAAAGAAATTGTACATTGTATGTAGAGTGAAAGCAGGGACTCCAGCAAGATAAGGTATGACAACATAAATAAAAAGGAAATACAACCGGTAACACAGACATGAGGGTGACCTGGAACATAAAGCGGCCAGCCACTCCATCATCAACAAACCCGAGTGAACGTATGAGAGTGGGGGGACAACAGCATCCAAACATCCCAGTTCCCCTAAACACTCTATGCCCATGAGCTCTCCAGATCTTCTCCTTAACCTAAGAAAACAACTATTAATATAGGGCTTGACTAAAGAAACATGTTTTCAGCCTCGACTTAAACACTGAGACTGTATCTGAGTTCTGAACACTAATTGCAATGTTGTTCCATAACTGTGGAGCTTTATTCATTATTCAAGGTACCAACAAAGAGCCTTTTGATTGAAGTAGGCATGGTGGATCATAAAACACCAGAAGTTCACTCAGGTACTGCGGCACAAGACCATTCAGTGCTTTATAGGTCAGCAGTAGTATTTTATAATCAATGCGAAATTTGATTGGGAGCCAATGCAGTGTAGATAAGATAGAGGTGATGTGGTCATATCGTCTGCTTCTAGTAAGAACTCTGGCAGCTGCATTCTGGACTAAGTGGAGCTTGTTTATGCACCAGTAGAATGTCCAGACAGTAAGGCATTACAATAATCCAACCTACAGGTAACAAAAGCATGAACCGTTTTTTTCTGTCTCATGTAGTGACGTTATATTTCTTATCTTAACAATATTTCTGAGATGAAAGAAGGCTATCCTAATAATATTAGCTACATGATCTTCAAGTGAAGGACTGGAGTCAATAAAAGGGTTGATCTGGAAGATGTGTTTATTAATTATAAACTAAACAGAATTTTTAATAAATGTTGAAAATTTATTTTAAAAATTAGACATATTTATTAAATACGGTGGTTAACATCATTCACATAAATTTCTATCTGGAATTTAGTTTCAGGTTAAGCAGTCGAATCTCATCAGTAATGCAGTAACCACTCGTCTTTATATTCAGCCCTGTTGCAATTTAAGGCCCTTAGTATTTCTGGAAAAGTGGAAAATTTATTACATTTACAGATGTACTGGCTACAAAAATGTTTTAGCTAATATAAAGTAATTACAATATTAACAATTATTAGCATCTTTATAAAGCTCCCAAGCAAAATAAATTACAAAAAAAAAAACTTTAGGCAAGTTGTGTACCGTGAGCCATTTCTTGATAATGTAACAAAAATATTTTTTTACATTCTAAAATCTAGAAACTTTAAGAGAAAATGCTGAGAAAACATCCCAAATGTAAGGCTTTCAGAAAGAAAAAAACAGTAGATAATAAAAGTCAAAGTTAAATAAAGTGATAAAAATAAGTAAATAAATGAAAATAACTACGTCCATCAAGTACGGCAATTTAGTACATTAAAAAGGGTTGGAAATGACGATAAAACTTACAGAAATAAAAAAGTTTTTTGTCCGATTAAAAAAATTACACATCTGACTACACACTTGTTAAATAATTACATTTATATTGTTTTTCAAGTCTGAATTCATTTCTCTTTTTTTGTATCTATTTTATTTTAACTTGTGCATAAACGTCTTCATGGCTCTTGTCTCTGGATGTTCTGGAGGATGAAGGTTTCTTAGTAAAACTCACAGCTGCATAGTTCAAGACATCTTCATCATCAGCCTGATAAAGAACAAGAGCCGTTTATAAACCAGAGCAGATTAAAAGACTATGAATAATTATTACAGTGATATTTTGTAAATAGTTGTCTGTTAAAATTCTCTCTGTATTGTGGATTGTAGGTCAGCTGTGGATTTATTTAACAGAACAGAATCACAGTTAATAGAAGACTGGATTACCTGATTGGTGGGAATTTGATGGTTTCTTGATGAAGCACCTGAACAATAATACACATGAGTAAAGTTTAAATGTAGAAAGAATTCACATTTTGATGACATCTTTATACAGTAACTCTATAAATAATAATAATAAAAGTAAACAAACCTTTTCTTTGATTTTTAAATAAAACTCCAATCAGAACCGCGATTAGAATAAGAGATATTATTATGGAGGTTGTTAAGGCAATAATCCAATAAACATTTCCTGAAATGAGGAAAATGCAACTTGTATAAATATTGTATGATTTATTAACAGGAAAAGGTTTTAACTAGAGAAAATTCTGTTACAGAAAGTGAAAGGAAGCTTATTTGATCAAAACTCTTACCTTTTCCATCACTGCAGTCTGAACCCTGGCGTGTAACAGAATCTGTGTTCTTGTTAACCGTTCCAGGTGTAGGACGGGGTTTCATCTCTTCACCTTTACAAATAAAATGGAAAAGCAGCAAATAAACAGAAATGATACTAAATATGAATAATGTGAAATAGTCAACATTTAATGCATATGTACACATAATTCTGGTTAAAGTGTTGATCTGGAATTAGCAGGTTATCAGAGTAAAACTGTTTACCTTCAAATTGCAGACGTGTTCCAGATGTGAACTTTAGTGCACTTGCATCCAATTCTACACAGAAATATTCTCCTCCATCATCTTCTCTCGTTTCATTAATGTTGAGATCAAACTTATGGTCATTTACAGTAATACTGAAGCGGCTATATTTAAATCCTGGATCAAATGTGTAGCCCAAAGTGTCACTGTATGATTTTGCCAAAAACTGAAATTTTCCAAAACTCTGTCTGTACCAAACTAAATTATCTTTGTTTTTGATGTTAAAGTTACACTCCATAGTTACATTTTCTCCACGCTTTACTGTTTTCACCTGAAGCTCCTTGATGTCAGAAGTTTTTACTGTAAAAAAAATATTTAATATTTTTGAATAACGTTTAATATTGAAAGTTTAATGACAAAGCAGAGAGTAAAGAGCGACAAAGAGTGTGATCATCGTTCCTGTTTAGACAAAGTACAAATCCTCTAGCCCTAGTTTCAAGCCCAGCATTGGGTGACCCTTTGTTTTCCCTTCTTTGGAGGTATTCTTTCCTAAGTTTGCTTCCCAAGGCCTAGGGCCACTTCTTTAGGCCCAATTCCTTAGTTGGCCCCTTGTGCACATCAGTTTTTAGTTGGCTCTGTACTTGGGTTCGCCCTACCAGTCTCATTTTGTGACCCTGTAGGTAGTGCCCCTGTCTTTGGGATGCTGTGACTAGGGTTTGATCCTGCCAGCAGAGGTGGACCAGCTAAAAACAGTCCTGGTTGCAACCAGGGTTCTGAAGTATACACTAATGAGCAGATTCTGCAACAAATCCTCTTATAACTGCAAGCACTTTCTGAGTGCTCTCAGCAAGAAGCAGAACCTGCTCACTGGTCTCAAGTACTGAGGCAACTCCTGTCATTCCAGATGTCACACATCCTACCGAGACACAGAAAGGTGCAACAGGTACCCTGGGTGGTGTAGAGGTGTCCTCCACTGTTGTTCCATTGCACTTGAGCAATAACCCTCCTATTTCCTTTCTGACAATGCTAAGGCCTATATCATAACCCTGCTCACGGGAAGGGCACATGCATCGGCCACCTCAGTATGGGAACCCCAACCCACTGAGTGTTCTTCCATTGGTGCCTTTACTGAAGCGATGCACAAGAACTTCGAGAGCCCAGTGTGTGGGAGAGACACTGCCTCTCGCCTTAGGCAGGGCAGTGGCAGCATGGTTGACTATGTCAAGTTCTGGATGCTGGTGGTCAAGAGTGGTTGGAACTCTGAGGCACTCATGGTCACTTATCAGCAGGGTTTAGTGAAGGAAAGGATGAGCTCACTATCCATGAACCTGCTCAATCTCTTGAGTTCCTACATGAGCTGATGTTGAGGCTTGACAACCACTTTCAGGAGTGGTGTAAGGAACAAATGTTTCATGCACCCAGGGAACTTACTGAATTAAGTACCTCACTTGAACCCACCAGCATGGCAGTCACAAGGCACTCTGACTCATTTGAGCAGCCCATGCAGATAGGCCACACCTACCTCTCATTCCAGGAGAAAGAGGCTCATATGAGAGCAAGACGCTGTATATATTTTAGTGATACCGAGCACATCAGTTCATCTTGTCCCAAGCTGGTGTCAAATGCCAGGGCTCTTCCCAGGATGAGGGATAGCAGTCACAGTCCTGGGGTCATTTCCTGGGGTACATGACAGCTTTCACTGACTCCAGTGCAGCAAGCAATTTCATTGATTCTGCCCTGGCCAAAGTTCTCCATATCACACTCCTCTCGTTGGAGCCCCCCTTTCAGTTTCAGCCATTGATGGTCCTCATTTCAGGTTCAGTGACTCGATGATTCTTGGGATTTGCCAACTTTCTACACTGTTTTTTCTTTCTTTTTGCTTTTGTTTGTGTTAATGACATTGTAATGTTTACGTTCAAATAAAATAAAAGTGAAAAATTAAAAAACAGGACTGTGCAAGCATGTCTGTATGCCACATTTACCCATAATTTCCCTCTCTGTGTCATGACACAAAGACACAAATATGCTTTAACCCAGACGTTTTAACCTGGCTTTACTGTGTGTGTGTGTGTGTGTGTGTGTGTGTGTGTGTGTGTGAACCTCAGCTATGAATCCATCACACACACTGAAAAATACAAACAGTGTGATCTGAGGAAAAACACTTAACATAATACAAATTTTTATAAAGTCTGGTCCCAAACTCTTTGGTGGTGGTATGGACTACACATAACAATGCACCATATTTCTGGACCTAAAGTGCCCACTGTGTGCTACCACACCTCCATCTCATTCTGAACCACTGGATTTATAAAAGACTAACATCTCTTATAGCCCTGATAAAGAAAGAATCAAACTCTTTAGTTTATATCTCTCACTTTAAACCACAGTGCTGTTTCCACTAACACTGACAAACACTCTCTGGTGTGAGACGGAAACTAGAAAACAAATGTTTCAAACCAAACACCAGCGTGAGGTCATTAAGGTTTTTACCACATCAAAGGTGCTGAAACTGCTGGACTCATAGACTGCAGCAGCTCTTTGTCTAAATGTTTTGCATTAAGTCTAGACATGTTTTACAGTTTAAACATTTAATAATCATATAGTGTGAAAACATTCTTTAATACCCTTCTTTCTTGTTTTTAATACTTTTTGTCTTTTAAGGTGAATAAGTCCTCACAGGAATCGAGCACATTCAGACTGTTGAAGTGACGCAAAATAAGTCAGCGTGAGATGCTGGTTAAAGCTCTCAGTCTCTAGCTGAGGCTTGAAACCACAATGCTATTTCTGTTAAAGTGAAATCACTGACGTGACAGAGTGCTGCTGCAGCCAGTAACACTTCTTCAAATGCATTAAGAGTGTTTGGCTTGAATAAAGGAGTCCACACCCAGAAATGATTTTAGGCTTGTTGGGGATGGGGATGAAAATCCCAGGTTCACCTTCACAGTGAAGAATTCCTTCTGAACTGAGGCTCAGTTGCGCAGTTCCATACGTCACTTTTGTGCACACACGTTTGCAAAATGGTAGCCATTATGTTCATCCTTTTGAATGAAGAACAGCACTTTTTGGAAGGATGCCATGACAGGGTGCAGGAAAACCTGCAAAAGAAAAGTCATTCTCATGGAAGAAGATTTTTAGTCATGGAAGCTGATGCTGAGCCAAACTGCTCCAGTGATGTGAAAGTCTCCTTTCCCACCTTACACTCTATAACCAGTGGGCTACATAAAGTTTATCCCAATATGCAGGCAATACAACGTGCAATAAAAACACACTGACTTTAACACTGAGACAAAGCCAAGTAGACATGTGCTGTCTTTTCTGCCCACACGTTATATTTGTAGCTTGTGGTTGTATATTAGAGGTCGCATTGGGATTGGGATTGTTTTATCCTTGTCAGAGTCTCTACAGTGTAAAAATCACAAATCAGTTATATTGTGGGAAATAGACTAAAGTTATTAGAAAATATTTTGGACATGATAACAAGGTATATGAGTAAAATAGAAAATCTCCTTGTATGACATCAAATCACTGAATCTGGATTTAAACTCCCTTTTCAGTTCTTTAAACACTTTAACAAGTTCACTGCAGTTGAAAGTGCTGATGTAGTGCTGCTTCATTTCTCATCACGACTATTTGAAGACTGCATACAGCCTTTTTTACTGAGACTTTACATCACATTACAGCTACTGGACCAATCAAATCAGTCCACAGCTTCAAAACATCCAATCAGGGGCGACTCTGAACCTGGTTTCCTACTGAACACACAGCAACAAGTTCATTACCTCACTGTCACTTTGTCTGAGCAGGAACGATGATCACACTCTTTGTCGCTCTTTCTTTCTTAACATCAGGTTAGTTACATTTTGTATATTCTGATATAAACTAATATAAAATACATTTAAAAATTATGAAAAAAAATTCACTATATTTCTAACTTCAGGTTGTTGTCTTTATTAATGACATCATCACTGACAATGAATATTTTTTGTTTCAGCAAAATCTTCTAACATCAAGGAGCTTCAAGTTCAAAAAGTAAAGCGTGGAGAAAATGTTACTATAAAATGTGACGACTCGTCCAGTGATAAAAATTATTTAGTTTGGTTCAAACAGAGTTTTGGAAAGGTTCCTCAGTGGG
>CM040993.1:18805354-18835648 GCA_022985145.1 Pangasius djambal
AGACACGGCTCAGGAGAATCTCATCCAGGAATCATTTACACTCATGGAGACGGCAGTGATGAGTGTAAGAAGAGCTCTGAGGCTGGTTCTCCTACACAGAGCTGTGTCTACACTCTCCCCAAGAGGAAGCTCACAACCTCTGATAATGGAACGTTCTACTGTGCTGTGGCTGCGTGTGGACAAATCCTCTTTACTAATGAAACTGAAGTTAAAGTAATTCAAGGAAAAGGTAAGACATTTGATAAATATTCCTGTTGAAAACTCAGAGACAGTTACAGTGATACTGATCCAAATGATGCTTTATCTTTTCAGAAAATAACCATTGGATTGTTGTTTTAACAACCTCCAATATAATATCTATTATTGTAATCATGGTTCTGGTTGGAGTTTTACTTAAACAAAGAAAAGGTTTGTTTGCTTTAATTATTTTTAAAATTAATTTATCAGTATCATAAAATCACTTACAGTTAAACATTACTGATATTTATTATTGTTTTATAAAGCGGCTTCCAACGACCATCCAAATAACACAAATCAGGTAATCCAGTGTTTTATCATGTGTATTGATTTTCTTTAAATAAATACAGATCTGTCCTCGAGTCTACAGGACATGTAGGAATATAACTGACATCATCTTACAAAATACAGTCAATAATAATTTGTGAATCTTTTAATCCGCTCTGGTTTATAAACGGCTCTTGTTCTTCATCAGGCTGATGATGAAGATGTCTTGAACTATGCAGCTGTGAGTTTTGCTAAGAAACCTTCATCCTCCAGAACATCCAGAGACAAGAGCCATGAAGATGTTTATGCACAAGTTAAAATAAAATAAAGAGAAATTAATTCAGATTTAAAACACCAGACGCTAGAGATTTATTGCTGTAAGTCAAACATTATTTGATCATGAATGGTGCATTTAACCAAAAAAAAAAAAAAACATTTACAATGTATTACTTAATGTTTTTGCTGTTAGAAACTTTCACTGCATTTTGTAAAAAGTGAATTTATAATAAAAGTTAAATATTGTAAGAATTTCAGTGTTTTTTTAAATTTATCATTAACTTTAATATAATTACCTTTATTTTATATTATTAGTCTGTCTTTATCTTTAAAATACATGCATTTTAAAAGTCTTATCTTTGGATTTCTTTTGAAATTGTGCATTTATAACTAAAAATTATTTGTTATTATTGTTTCTAAAATGTAATCCAGCTACCTCAAATAAATTTGAGTTGGATGTGGTTTTGCTTAGACATTGTATCTGAATAAATTTTTAAAATATGAATTCTTTATTAAGAGGTTAAAGCCTCAAATGTAACCCCAACATCAGATATATCAAATGCATTTTTATTAACTTAAATCTATGGTAAAAATGAGCAAATTTGCTATTTAAATTGCTACTAATGGTAGTGTCAAATGATCCATTACAACAAAAATGTATTTGATTTTTTTTATACAGAATTCATTCAGAAACTGTATTAAAAGGCATGCGACGTCATTTTGTTAATGAGTTATGTGTAAATAGTTAAGGTGTGTTATTTTCTCTGCAATGTGCATAAGTTTCTCTGATAAATGTATCTAACAGGCTGCTCTGGTTGCATTTCTCAGAACTCTGACAGCCTGCATCATGTTTTGTATTTTCTGAAAATGATCTTACAATCAACATATGTACAAGAACGAGCAGCTCGATATTGTACATGCTGTGGTTAAAGGTTCAAACCACTGGCCTCAGTTTTTCACACAATTTCTTACTGATAACATTTTTCTGAATTTGATTAATAATTATATAATAATGTGTTGAGTGATATTACAACATTAAACAGCTAATTCTTTACGGGGCATTCATCATCGAAAATACAAGCAGCAAGGATAAATCATTAAATAAGGAATCTGAATGATGTGAAGGTTTTTTTTTAGTGTAAAACATGGTGGTCTGAAAATCTGATGTGCTGTTTGTACCTACTTTAACAAGAACCAGAGGCCCTATGGGGTGACCGTGTGAGTGGAGGAAATGAGTGGTGCATCATTTCCTGTTGAATGAGATGCAGGAAGATGCAGTGCAAAGAACCTGGCCACCTTTAAGCATCTGATAATGTGAAATATGAGGATCATTTATTAACAGCTCACTTTAAGCTCCATGCTTCTCATTTCACACGGACATTGTCACAAAGCAGCTTTACAGAAATAAATACATGCAAATTAAGTTAAACCAAAATAAATTGTAAATATGTGAATTTATCTCTAATGAGAAAGCCAGAGGTGACAGTGGTGAGAAAAACTCTCTGAGACGATATGAGGCAGAAACCTTGAGAGGAACCAGACTCAAAAGGAGCCCATCCACATCTGGGTGCTAATGGATAGTGCGATTATAAATAAATCCCCTCTATAACTGTGTACTAAATGGACAAATAGTGCAGTTGTGCAGCCAGTAAATTCATCACGGTTTTCACAAGAAGTCTGGTTTGTTATACCGATCCAAACTAGTCTTTTTACAGTGATGTATTTACGTGTAGTACCATATGGAAGCATGTATCACATATTTTATACTACAATATTTAATGATTGTACGAACAACTACACAGTGAAACTATCAGTATCTTGTGTGTGTGTGATCTAATTTAATGTTCCTATGGCATTTCATGATAAATGAGTTATTTGAACCAATGATTCTGCAAGTGCAAGGTTTCTTTAAAGATATGAATTCACAATGCAGTGTTTTGAACACTGGACAGCCTGTTACAAGTGATGACCATTTTGAGTTTTGTGTCTAGAGCTTTGAAAAACCACATCAAGGTTCTGAGATTAATGCAAAAGTGATTGTAAAAGAGCTTTAATAATAATAATAATAATAATAATAATAATTCTCTTCCTCTTTCTCCATCTCTTTCTCTCCCTCACTCTCTGTCGAGCTACACATGCTACTTCTGAGTTGCCAGTGATCCTGACCCCTTCTGCTCCTCCTCGCTGTCTGACCCATCCTGATGCCCTACTTCTGGTTGGAGTTCTCATCGGTTGAGTTCGCTCACTGCTGCTGGGGCCCCATATGGACGGCCTGAAGAACCGTTTGGTTTGCTGGGGATGGTGCCACCTGGGGGCTGTGGAGATGGTTTGGGGATCACATATGGGGAGCTGTACTGTAATGGCTTGGGACTGCGATTGCTGTAGTGACTTTGGGGCTGCGGTTGCCACGAGCAGCTTCGTACTCAGGACTCCATCAGTGGACGGTGGATAGATTTTAACCAACCGGACTTCTTGCGGAAACTGTGATGAATTTATTGGTTGCACAATTGCACTATTTGTCCTTATAGCGCACAATAATAGAAGGGATTTATTTAATCGCACCATCTGTTGCACCCAGATGAGGATGGGTTCCCTTTTGAGCCTGGTTCCTCTCAAGGTTTCTTCCTCACATCATCTCAGGGAGTTTTTCCTTGCCACCGTCGCCACTGGCTTGCTCATTAGGGATAAATTCACAGTGATAAATTCAAATATTTATAATATATTTTCTGTTAATCCATTTATTTCTGTAAAGCTGCTTTGTGACAATGTCCATTGTTAAAAGCGCTATACAAATAAAACTGAATTGAATTGAATTAATAATAATAATAATAATAATAATAATAATAATAAGTGTTTTAATTCACCTGAACACTATGATGTAGATTTATAAAAGTAGAAACTGTGTAATGTGTGTGAGTGAGTTTGGGTCTGTATCAGGTAGTGTGTGTGTGTGTGTGTGTGTGTGTGTGTGTGTGTGTGTGTGTGTGTGTGTGTGTGTGTGAGTGTGTGTGTGGATTCATGGCTGAGGCTCACGGTTTGGCTTTTCATAGATGTAGCTGCCCATCCCTCCAGTGTTCTGCACACACACACACACACACACACACACACACACAGTATAGCCTGGTTTATATTTCTGTGTTAATGTGTATTTGAGGCGGATTGTGATTAAATGTGTCCCACAGAGACGTGCTAGCGTTCAGTCCTCTCATGAGCTAACTACACATCGTGTGTATCTGCAGTGCTGTGTGTGGGGAGAACGCTAATGGTTTGGTGTGGAGGTGTTTCTGGTTGCGTACCAGTGACTGTATATACGGCTGGACGTTATTTATTATCAAATATGTTTAGTGGCATAGAAGCGAATCAAAATAACTTCCACTTCTGTTTTTCAGCCTTTACCCTGATCGTTTATTTCGTGCTCCCAGCTATCTGTGCACTTTACCTTTTATGGAGTTTTGTGGGCGTCGCTATATGTAAATGAGCTCTGTCAGGAAGGAAAAGATTGATAAATGAGGCCCTGTGTACATATAAAATACACAAAGACAAAAAAACCACACACACAATTCATCCTCAGAAGATGAGAAGTTATGTCTATGGTTCATTTATTCTGTGCATTTGTTAAACACGCAGTAAATAAAAATAAAAATTGTTTATATGAAGCTAAAACCGTATCAATACCTTTCATACACACAAGCGTAAAATTCACTAAATACAAACACACACTTAATAAATATTCACAAATGAACACAACGCAAAACGCACAACTAAAGTCATTCAACTCTGTAGAAAGTGATTTCAAAATGTGTAGAATAAAATAGAAAGATAAAATAAAAGTTATAAAAATACAGAAAAACACATTTTATTAGTGTAAGCCACTGTTTATTTATTTGTTTTAGTTGTTTGTTTTGGGGTTATTTTTTTCAGGGTTTTTTTTTTTTTTTAGGGTTATATTTGTTTTTGTGTCGCTGGTGTCTGTTACCACGGTAACTCGGTTAAAGGTCACCGGGCACAGGCCGACACTGACGAGTTTACGGAGCGGTTTCAGGGTTGGAGCAGCTGGTGAAGGTCTTGGACATGTTGGAGAAGATCCTGCCCAGCCTTCTGCGAGCGTTCTTGAAGACCGACCCCGAGGCCTTCGATTCTCTGTGTGAAGCTGAAAACATGAGAAGAAGAAGAATTACAGCAAAATAACAAAAGCTGCTCTTTTAGCTCATTATCAGGACACACGGTGCAGGAACGGATAAAAACTCAAACTCTTAAACATGATCATCACGCTATTTAAAAATCATCAGCTAACATCATAAATAAACAGGATCATTATTATCATTTATTCTTATTTAAAGTATAGAATACAGAGTACTAATGAAGGTCAAATGACGTGTTATACACTAAAAAGACACGCGCCGTAAACATGGTCAAGAATTGCAGGTTCATTTCATTTTAAAGACTTACAGTTGTGAAGATTTGCGGAGGTGGATGGGGTCGGCTGGTCATCGCTTGTCAGAGGAACTCTGCTCTGCTTCTTCTTCCACTTCTTGGGACACTGAGATTTATGAAGATAAAAAGATAAATCAGGAAGCAGAAATGGACGTCTAAGACGACTAATAACCTTAAAGAACATGATTAATGCTGTAAATCAACTGTAAATCACTAATGTTAAATAAACCATTAAATTATCAATAACTACAAACAAAATCCACACAAAACTGTGAACTCAAAACCACAGGAGAACATTTAGGAGAAAAAGTCCTGCAAACCTTAACGCGCCCGTTTCTTGTAAGAAGTCCAAGCCTCTTTTTCTTCTCCTGATCCTCAGCTGCTGGATGTGAGGTGCGTCCATCACTTCTGGTCCGATTCTGCTGATCAGTGATGCTCAGATGTTCCCGAGTCTCCTCCACATCAGCACGAGGAGACGAGCTGGAGTGAGCTGCTGATAGCTGAGGAGACTTGGGCTGCAAACTGCTAATAGGATACTCAAAAGAAGTCTTGATTTCACGTGCGAGCGCTGCAGCAAATGGACAAACGGTCGATTTGTCCACGAAGCTGCTCTCCTGTGCTTCGTTTCCTGCACTCGGCCCGGCGTTTAGCACATTCTGCAGTAAAGCCTTGATGGACTCCTCTGCAAATGTGTAAACGCACTCAGAAGGTAACTGTATGGAGCGTAACATGTTGTTCTCTCTCCCCAGAACAGAATCTGATGAACACTGGCCAACATCTCCTGCCCTGTCCACGTTCCTCAGGAGGAGTTTTGCGATCACGTCCGTTATAGCATGTGCTCGTTGATGTATCATCTCGTCTGGAGAAAGATCCTCCAGCTCTGTTAGCTCATGAACCGTGCCATCCTCACTGATGTAGATGGGAGTGACACGATCCTCATCGCTCTCTGACTGTGCTGACGCATCTGTCCTTTCATCATCAGCGACACGTTTAGAGAAGGAAGTGAAGAAAGCCTTCAGCTGATTGCGCACCACAGTGAAAAGGTGCAGAGGAGCGAATGAACTGTTCTGGACTGAAGGCCTCGACTTCCTGTCTGCGTCTATAAACTGCTGCACAGTGGTGCTAACAGTTCGGGAAATCTCAGAAGCGGTAGAATCGACCTGCAGGTTTAAAGCGGACGCCACTTTCCTGAGACGCGCTTCCGTGTGACGTTCCTTTGGGAACTGTGAGGGCAGCAGAGGACAGGATTCCACCATTCGGAAGATGATGTCACTCACACGCCTGGTGGATTTGGTCTGGAAATGGGTGTCATCGTTCTTCACTCGTGGTGGAGCTGTCAGCTCACTCCTTAACAAATCAATGACTTCAGTAATGACACTGTTGGTGCACAGATCCAGGTCCACCTGCTCCTCCACCCTTTCCTCGTGTGTAGGAGAGCTCAGAGCTTTAGATGCCTTTGAGAAAAACACCTGAAGGAGACTTCGCACTTTTCTCAAGATGTTCCGTGGTTTTTTGGCAGAATCTGCTTCGCTGACGTCAAAGACGCAGAAAAAGGCATCGAGAGCATCAGAGCTCTTAGTCTGATGTTTCACAGACTCATCACATTCATATAAAACGCTGATGAGCGAATCTGCGGTACTAACGGCACTCTGCACTTCTTCTAATGAGCATCTCGAGGAATCTGCTGCTGACAACCTTCTGAGCAGCATTTCACTCACCACCTGAGTGGCTTTATTGAGGAACTCCTTAGACCTCAGAGGGACAGAACTGCTCACCTCACAGGTCTTTTTTACCTCGGAAACAATCCGATGACCGGATTTACGCGGCTGCAAGAACGCAAACCGTCTGAGCCGAGGTGTTTTAGAAGAGCTGGACTTGGCCAGCAGCTCATCACGCAGAAATAAATCTGCGTTCTTCTCGATGAGCTCCTCAGTGCAGCTGTCAATAACAGCCTGCAGGTTTGGAGCTTCGCTGACGGACATGAGGCTCTGAGCATCAGTCACTGCTGCTGCTGCTGCTGCTGCTGCTGCTGCTGCGTTCTTCAGGCACAAGCACGACTGTCTCTTTTTATCTCCGAGTCCAATAAGACTTCGGAGCTTTGTGAAAACGTCTGGGAAGTTCTTTGAGTAGGGAGCTGAGCGAGCATCAGCATCACTCACCTGAGCTTCACCTACCAGAGCTTCCGATCCGTTTTCCATGTCAGTTATTCCAATCTCGAGAGCTATTCCACTCATCACCGTGTTTACGATTTCAGCAGTGACTCGATCCAGATCTACTGACGCCGTCGGTGACGACTCTGTGCTGGAACCTGAATCTTTCCCACTGAATGACCCTGTGGAAATCTGTGAAGATAACCACTTCTCTAGGATCTCACTCGCAACCAGAATGGCTTTATCGAGGAAACGTTCAGCAGCAGCAGGCTCCTGGACGTTCTCCGACCTGACCTCAAGCTCAGCAGCAGTTTTAATACAGATGTCCAAGAACAACTTGTTTTTTTCGGAAATGGCTCGTTTCCGCCCAGAGACGAACGAGAACACCTGCTTGAAGATGTTCTCATGGATCTTTTGAGCACCAGAGAGGAAGTTCTTCCGCTCATCTTCTGTTCCAGACTGGTCAGCATCGTTGTAGCTGACGCCTGATGAACTTTTACACAGTGATTGTATTAGTGTAAAACATAATTTCCACAGAATTTCTGAGGCTGTGCTCTCGACCTCCTCCATCAGGGAATTAATTTCTGTCTCACTGCGGACAGGGACGGAGGTTTGGGGCGACATTGAGTCAGCGATTTTTTCTTCTGTTTTCAGAAGAACTTTTCTGACCGCTTCTGTGGCTTTGCTCAGAAACTGATCACTGAAAAGCCTCTCAGCATTAGGAGCTGATGAAGCACAATCAGGAGCCATCACTTTAGTCGTCACAGGGACTGAATCAGGGGTCGAGGATTTCAGAGTTAATTCGAAAGAGGACCTGCTGATCGAGACAACTTCTTCCAAGCCCTTCATTATTCCATGGACCTCCTGGTGGGACTTTAGCGACGTTCCTGAAATTTTCTCTCCTCCATATCTGTTGAAGTCATCAGAGTGATACAGAGCCAAGATCTTATCACAGATCTCATTAGTGCATGCAATGCTGAGATCATCTCTCTGTGAGATCTGATCTTCTGTAGGTGATGAAGCACTCGCCCGGCAGATTGCCCTTTGTCCTGATGCCACTCTCCGGATCGCCTCCAGCATTGCAACTTTGGTCTGAGTGACGATTCTCTGAACGAGCTGACAGATGAAATCAGACGTCTCCGTAGGCGATCTTTATACACACACAGGAAAGAGAGAACATTAACAGTGAATATCGTTTGTTCTGCCATCTCTCTGTTCTACAGCCAATTGATCATAAAACACAGAAAGCCCATCTGATAGCACTATAAGTCATTCCACCACAGCGCTGCTGAATCCTAGATTCTGATTGGTCAGACGGTGTTGATTAAAAAAGTGCAGTAAAGTTCATCATTGTGAATATTAAGAGTGAAATCTGAGCATCAGGTTGGTAAAGTTTACCTTTGAGCTGAGGCGTCTGAGTCAGACCACATCCTCCATTTAGACTCTGGCATTTTCTTCAGTTTCTCTTTTGTCTGGAGAATCAAGTCGATCCCGAAGCTTTCGATGAGAGGCCTCAGTAAACGTCTGATGGCAGAAGACGCCGCTGACATCACGATTTTCGTGCACAGAGCCGCAAACTCCAACTTTGTGACCTTTTGAAATAAAACAAAGAATCATCAGAATATGAAATATGACCAGTGACATTACAGCCTGTTACACTAAATGAAATTAGTTCATTATTCGTTATTCTAAAACTCTTACCTTCTTCGTCATGCCCCTGGTCACAGCCTTCCATTCCCTTTAAACACACACACACACACACACACACACACACACACACACCCACACACAGAGTAAATCAGCATTTATTCAAGTGTAAATGAATTGATTAAAATGTTACTGCGAGTCAGAAATCAGTAAAAATGAACATACTCATCACTCAGATGAAGAACGACGTCCATAATGTCCCTGAAACACTTCATTCTCTGGTCAGATGTGGAGCCCTGAGTGCATGCTCCAGCTGTTCCAGCTGTTCCTCTTTGGCTACTTCTCTTCTTCTCACTCATCTGTAGAGAGCACATGGAGTTCACAGCAGCTTCAGTGCATTAACTTTAGCATTTTGATCATCAAAGTTCAAATTAAATCCTAGCAGAGTTTTTAATAACTACACCAGCGAGCATAAATATTAGCACCCATCCTGTTTCAGTCCCAGAATCACATCACTGACATCATCCTGTTCATGTTCAAACTGATTCACATGAACTCGACTCACCTTTGAATCACGTGGGTATGAATTCAGTATTTTCTCTCGGATTGCTTTCTCTATAAAAACACAAACAGGTCGTTAATTAAAGCAGATTATGTAAAAACTATTCAGCTGTAAGAAAGTGGAAAAGCCAGAATAAGGAAGTGCGCAGTAAAAGCTGAACAGCGGGTGGATTTGTGTTCAGAAGCGATTCATCAGTGACTCTTTTTAACGCAGTGAACTAAACCATGTGCGAGCCGCACACATCAGTGAAAGTGTAAAGTGTAATCCTCAGTCCTACAGCAAAGGGATCAGAATAAAGTCAGTGTTCAGGAGCGGCTTCGTTACACGCCATGTTTAAACTCAGGCCTGGATTCATCTCAGCTCATCTTTCACACCTTTCACATCAACAAGTCTGGCTTTTTAATCACCTCCATTATTATTCATTCATTATCAACAACAACAACAACAACAACAACAATAATAATAATAATAATAATAATAGTAATAGTAAGGGTTAGAGGAGCTCACCTGGCGCGTGATCTGTAAAATACAGTAACTGAACTAAACACCTGAAATCACGGGTTTTTGGTCCCTTCTCCTCCTGTGACGTCATAACCTCCTCTTGTGACGTCACAGACCCCCCCATCTCTTACAGTTTTACGTTCTAAATCTGTTCCTTTTTTAAACTGAGCCATATCGGAGGCGGGCCCAGTGTCAATCATTTGGCGCGGGAACCAATCCCGTTATTGCGTTGTTGCAGCATCAGCCAATCACGGAGCAGCTCCACTGTGTCCTGTGTAGCTCAGTGCTGCTGAAGCGCGAGACGGTTTATTGCTGCAAGGACGCTGTAAACAACAAGCTTTATCTTAACTTTCTAATCTTAAACTTCAATAAACTTCAATAAAACGGGAGCGAAATGAAATAATCAGCGCGTAAATATTATTTCAGTGTTGTGGTGATATTGTGTAAATGGAGCGGAGTGTGTTCGTGTCCGCCATTTTGTCTCTCACTGACCTGATTTAACAGCAGCAGCTTAGCATCATTAGCATTTTAATATTATTTCATTATTATCATTTTATTTAGATATAAAAAACTCATTTATGTATGAAAATGTGTTGATTTTATGTTTTGCTTTTTTAAATTGTCATTTCTCTCAGATTATTCTCAGCTCCAGTCAGGGCAGGTAAATATCAATAATAAATTATTATTAATAATAAATAATAATATTAAAATGAGTCTCTGTAGTTTGGATTAAAATGTCAGTCTATAATATTGTTATTTTTTTTTCTTTTATCTCATTAATTTGCCTTTTATATAGATTGTAAACTGTAAGAATAAAAATATTTTGGTTTCTGTTATTATGTCTGATGCTTATAGTTGTTTAGAAATCCTATATGCACAGCCTCATTAACATACACACACTGACCACTTTATTAGGAACACCTGGATTCCTGCTCAATCACATGGCAGCAGCGCAATCATAAACTCCTGCAGATACAGATCTTCGGGTAATGTTCACATCAAACATCATAATGTGGAGAAAGTGTGATCTGTGACTTAAAGGCTACAATAAGTCACATAACCACTCTACAACTGTGGTGAGCAGAAAAGCATCTCAGATTGCACAGCACGTTAAACCTTGAGGCGGATTAGCTACAACAGCAGAAGACCACGTCACGTTCCACTTCTGTCAGGCTGGAGAAACGTAGCCTGGTCTGATGAATTTGATTTTTGCTGAGGCACACAGATGGTAGGGTCAGAATTCGGCAACAGCAGCATGAATCCATGGACCCAACCTGCCTTCAACAGTCCAGGCTTTTCATTCCAGCATGATAATGCATCATGTCACAAAGCAAAAGTCGTCTCAAACCGATTTCATGAACATGACAATGAGTTCAGTGTTCTTCTTCAGTGGCCTTTCCAGCCACCGGATCTGAATCCAATACTTTTGGGATGTGATAGAACAGGAGATTCACAGCATGAAATCTGCAGGAACTGCATCATGTGAGCGTGATGCTCTCAACGTGGAGCAGAATCTCAAAGGAACGTCTCCATGAGCTTGTGGAATCCATGCCATGAAGAATTGAGGCTGTGTGGAGAGCAAAGGGACTGATAACTCTACTCAGTATTAGTCTAGTGTTCTTAATAAAGTGCTCACTGAGTGTACATCGTAAGGGAACAGCAGTAGTGGCTCATGATGTCATTTGTATACATTTGCATATGTAAATTTATAAATGATAAAACCGCAGTGCTGACAGGAGTGCTGTAAGATCTGTCGGTCTGGAGATCGGCTAATTCACGTCTTCAGCTCCCCTTTTACTGGCACGTGTAAGTGAATCAGTAAGGCTCCATAAGTCCCCTAATTTGCGATTGGGTTTAGGAAAGAGAGAAGAAGAGAAGTGTTGGAAAGGAAGTGTTAGGATTGTGTGTTCTGTGTGCAGGTATGCTGGATATGGAGGTCAGTCCAGTCAGAGCTACAGCCAGCCAGGTTACAGAGGATACGGCCCGGGTTTGGAGTCGGAGAGCAGCCCCGGACCTTACGGTCAGGGATACGGCTCCAGCTACAGCTCGGGTACACCTAACCACACTCTGTCTAATCACTTACATCCTCATATCACTCTGATCCTCTTTATTACATCAGCCCGCGGCTGGATATTTATACTTTTATATTAAAAGCCTTTCGAAATCAGCTGAAATACACTTGGGTGTGTGTCGAGGGACTGAAGGTGGAGTGTGCTCATCTAATATATATTTCTTTTATTTATATAGAAATATAAACAAAATAGATGTAAAAATAAACAAAAAAGATGGTACCCTTAACTTAATATTTGTTGCACCACCTTTAGCAGCAATCACTGCCAACAAGTGATCGCGGTAGTTTACAAGGAGACTTCTGCATCGGGTAACAGGTATTTTGGCCCACTCTTCCTGAGCAAACTGCTCTGTCTGAGGTTAGAAGGGTGCCTTCTGCACACTACATTTTTCAGATCTTTCTACAGATGTTCAGTAGGATTAAGATCAGGGCTCGTAGAGGGCCATTTAAGAATAGTCCAATGTTTATTCCCCAGCCATTCTTGAGTGCTTTTAGCTGTGTGTTATGGGTCATTATCCTGTTGGAGGACCCATGACCTGCGACTGAGAGAGAGCTTTCTGACACTGGACAGTATGTTTCACTCCAGCCTTGATAGTCTTTAGCCTTCATTGTGATTTTATTATTCTTACCAGTGATATAATGATAATTTTTCTACCCTGTGATAAATTCACATGAAGTAAATAATATTGTGAAACTATATTAAACACTTTTACTCTTACACTTTGGACTCTCAACACCACCTGCCTAGCCAAGAAGGCCCAGCAGTGCCTCCACTTCCTGCAGCGGCTGAAGAGAGTCAAACTCCCCCCCTCCTATCCTCACCTCCTTCTACAGAGGGACGATAGACAGCATCCTGACCAGGTGTCTCACAGTGTGGTACAGGAACTGCACAGTCTCTGATCGCAAGACTCTTAAGCAGATTGTGAGGACATCTGCAAAGATCAGAGTCTCTCTACCCACCATCGACACCTCATTCAACAACCACTGCATCCGCAAAGCCACCAGTATTTCAGAGGACCCCTCTGACCCTCTCATGGACTGTTCACCCTCCTGCCATCTGGCAGAAGGTACAGGAGCATCCATGCCATCACCAGCAGACTCTACAACAGTTCCTTCCCTGAGGCAGTCAGATTACTCAACACCCTTCTGCCTCCCAACGCTCACCTGGGCTAGTCAAACACCTAACCCAGTATGACTCAGTCCCACTGCACACCTGCTTAACATGTTTTTAGAAATTAAGTTTGGAATACTGAATCAATCCTTTGCATAAAAAATATATTTTATTTAATTTCTAACAAAATTTAAATTTTTGTTATTTAATAAAACCTACAATATGCAATATGTGTGAGGTCTTTAGTATAGGACAGTGAGTACAACCTGATGGTCCAGCAGCGATGGTGCTGCCTCACAGCTTCGAGATCCCTGGTTTGAGCCTGACCTCAGGTTACTCTCTGTGTAGTGTTTCTCTGCATGTTCTCCATGTTGGTTTCCTCCCAAAAACTTGGTAGTAGATGGACTGGCTAAGAAACATTGCCCATAATTATGAATGAGTGTGTGCATGGTGCTCTGCAATGGCCTGGTGTCCCATAAAGGATGTATTCCTGTCTCACAACCAGTGTTACTGGGATAGGCTCTGGATTCACTGCAACCCTGAGCAGGATAAATCAGTTACTGAGAGAAAGTGAGTGATGTGTAATTATATAATACAGCAGGAACATGTCCCTTCTGTCCTATACTGAGAGCTCTTGACCAGCTGAACTTGTTCTTGTGTGGACAGGATTTCCTATTTAGACACAGTGGGAGTAGGGAGCAGGTGGAGGTTTAATCAACTTCTTTAAAAGGCTTAACTTGCCTAACCTCAGCTGTGATCTACTACCTCACCCTCAGCACTCTCAGCTCTCTTCAACTCATGTGACATTAGACTTATTTACTAATGCCTGGAAATGATGGCACCACTTCAAAAAGTTTATCTGCATTTCCACTCATTGACTGCAACTATAATTTCACACAAAATTAATACTGATTAATAATAATTATTGGTTATGTGTCCACATACTTTTGGCCATATAGTGTAGTTTGTTTAACAAATCAGTTAAGGATATCAGTTTTTGTTAGTGTTTTAAGAGCAACATTAATGTATTAAAGGGAACTGAGTGGGAGGACCAAGAGCTCAGTGCGTAAATTCAGGAGGGAGCATAGGCGGGCAATTTTGATGGAAATTTATTCAGTGGGGAGAGGCCATTCCATTCACAGCATCCCCTTGATAACTAGGATGTGGCCTCAGCAGCCATCATTTGCCTACTTGGACAAACTTGCCCTCTGTCTGGATGTGTTAGAACAATTCACAAACAACCAACTTCTTTCCCCTGTTGTCATGGGCCAGGAAGTACTGTCATGAGTGGGGCTGGCAGATGAGGCAGCACTGGAGAGTAGAGGATTTCCAGTGACACAGGGGGCCTTTCCCCTAAACATCTCCTCAAAATGTGTCGCATATCTTTGTGGTCATCACCATAAAGACAGACAATCAGGAGGGTTCCTAAGACCTAGACTGGAAAGGCCAAGGTGTGGGATGAGCCTAAGTAATGCTAAGTGTAAATATAACCACATTTAACATTTTAAAGAGGCAATATATTGTGCCATGTTTTACAGTTACTGTGGTCACTGAAATTGACCCCAATTTGAGCAGGGTTGTGTCCACTTCTGTATGTGATAGTGGCATGACTTAATTTATTTGAAGAGGCAGTGTATGTTTCACAGGGCAGAGGTCATCTGAATTTGACCTGTTAATGATCCTTCTGCAGGTTCACCTATGGAAACCTTGTTACAACTGTTACTTCCTCTAGATAGTCAAGTTTGATCGACTTCTTGACACTCCTACAAGGCCCACGAGGCACCCCGGCAGAGCCACTCTGAGGACCACACTAAACCATCTGACCTGTAGTAGAAACGGGTGGTGTGTACAAAGGGCAGGGACTTGAACAACACACACTTTAACCCACACACTATGGCCCGCACTTACTGGGAATTCCTCGTTCATGTGGAATAAATGGCAATCCCTGGTCCCAATCACGAATGGGGTTCAGTGGATCACCCGTGCCTCTCGGTGTAGGGTAGGGACACACTAATCCAACCATTGTCACGTGCGTGCAGACCCAGACATAAGGGCATCACAGACCTGCTAGATCTTGTGTGGCTAAACTCCACTTGTCCCTCTAAGTTGGATGCTGACCACGAGGGGCCTTGTAACTATTTAGCATGCTGGAGTCTATTATTTAGAATTAACCAGACAAATCGCTCTACCAACTAAGAATGGCCATGCACCACCAACCACAGGATCGAGAAAGAGCAATCAATCTGTCAATCCTTTTCATGTCCAGGCCGCCAGGTTTCATATATCGTGTTTACTCCTGGTTGTGCTGCTGCTATATAATGATTGTGTGCATGTTTCTGTTGTGGACTTATTCTTAGTTAATTTTGTTACAGTATTAAATAAGAATCTAGGATTATTTTTGTTATCTTCAATTAGGGTGGAGAGATACATTGATCGAGCAGCACTAAGAGATTCTTTATAGTTAAGTAGGCCCTCCTTCCATGCTGTTTGAAATACTACCAATTTAGTTTGATGCCATCCATTTACATTCTAATTTTTGAGTGAATTTTTGTTTTAAGGTACACAAGGTGGTCTAGCTTTGTAGTCTGTGATGGCCTGAATACCTTGCCACATATGCTGTGTGTCCTTGATGTAGAAGTAGCTGTGGATTCTTTGTGCATGGCTGTGCTTTGCCTCTCTGATAGCCTGAGACAAATTGGCCCTTGCTGTGCAGAGGGCTGCCTTGTTGTCTCTCGGGGTTTCAGTAGTGTGTGCACCTACCACATATGGGTGTGATATATGTGTCAGTGGTAGCTCCCTGGTTAAGCTGTTGGACTACTGATTAGAAGGTCATGAGTTCAATCCCCAGCACCTCTAACCTGCTACTGCTGGGCCCTTGAGCAAGGCTTAGTTGTATATAATGAGATAAATGTAAGTCATTCTGAATGACCAAATGCTGTAAATATATACAGTATATATTTTAATTCATCTTATTTTACTATAAGAAGAAATTGGTCCCCAAACACCTTCATTCTGTGTGCACAGTTTCTAGGGGGAAGATGTCAAAGGGATGTTGTGAAAGTAGTGTGTGAGTGGGTAAGCTATTGTCTCATGGTTTGGCTGCAAGATATATTATATTAACATTCTCCATTATAACCCAAAGTTTCGATCCATGCTCAGGGACACTGGAGAGGAAAGGTTACCCATTTCTACAAAATTTTACTGTTACCTTCTCACACCTCACCTTTGCTTAGACACACAGTAAATGAGGAAAAGATTAAAACATGTTCAAACTTATATATCCAAACTTTGTGCACAAACTGCTGCAGTTTAACATCTTTGATGTGGTAAAAAGCTCATGCTGTCCTCATGCTGGTGTTTGGTTTGAGATGTTTGTCCTAGTTTTCATTTCACACCAGATAATACATGTGAAAGTTAATGGAACAACAAACCCTCTTAAATTGTTTAAAAACTGCCAAAGTGTTTACTGCTTAGATAGAAAGAGACTGCTTAAGTGTCTTCATCAGGGCTGTAAGTGATGGCACAGTATGGTCATTAACATTATTCACATACATTTCTGAATATAACCAGGGAGGCATATTAGGTACATCTATATAAAGGTCATGTTTCTAATGTTCCTAATCTTGAATAGGAACCCATAAGAAAGTAACAAAATGATGTCGCACAGGGGCATTTGTAGAATTTGTTAACTAATCAGAATGTAAATGATGTTAAAAAACATTTCAAATAAAGGACTCCTTGGCACTTCATCAGTCATCAATATACATTTTTAATCTGATTTAATATTTAGTGTCTGGAATTAATTTCAGGTTAAGCAATTGAATCTCATCAGTAACCATTCATCTTTATACTGAGCCCTCTTGCACTTAAAAGGCCCTTAGTATTTCTGGAAAAGTGGAAAATGTATTATGTTTACAGATGTACTGGCTATAAAAATTGTTTAAGCTAATCTAAAATTATTACAATATTCATGAAAAGTGGTCCACAAAAACAAAGGTTTAAGCAAATTGTGTACCATGACCCATTTGTTGATAGTTTAACCTTCAGAATCAAACAAAAAATTTTCACATTCTGGAAATAATGTGCACTATTTGAAGAGAAAATGCTGAGAAAACTTAGATAAGGCTTTCAGGAAAAAAGCCCAGCATGATGTAGGATTTTGATCACAGACAATAATAATAAAAAAAAAAACTACATCCATCAAGTATGACAAATTAGTACAACAAAAATGTTGGGAAATAGTGATAAATTTTATAGCAATAAAAATGTTTTTATCTGATTACAACATGACACATCTGTCTACAGAATGAGTGAATAATGTCTGAAAAACAAGTCAAGTAAATTCTTTGTATCTATTTTATTTTAACTTGTGCATAAACGTCTTCATGGCTCTTGTCTCTGGATGTTCTGGAGGATGAAGGTTTCTTAGTAAAACTCACAGCTGCATAGTTCAAGACATCTTCATCATCAGCCTGATAAAGAACAAGAGCCGTTTAAAAACCAGAGCGGATTAAAAGACTACAAATAATTATTACATTGATATTTTGTAAATAGTTGTCTGTTAAAATTCTCTGTGTATTGTGGATTGTAGGTCAGGTGTGGATTTATTTAACAGAACAGAATCACAGTTAACAGAAGACTGGATTACCTGATTGGTGGGACTTTGATGGTTTCTTGATGAAGCACCTGAACAATAATACACATGAGTAAAGTTTAAATGTAGAAAGAATTCACATTTTGGTGACAACTTTATACAGTAACTCAAATGTATAAGTAACTTATAAATAATAATAATAAAAGTAAACAAACCTTTTCTTTGATTTTTAAATAAAACTCCAATCAGAGCCATGATTACAATAACAGATATTATATTGAAAATTGTTAAGGTATTAATCCAATAGTCGTCTCCTGAAATGAGGAAAATGCAACTTGTATAAATATTGTATGATTTATTAACAGGAAAAGGTTTTAACTAGAGAAAATTCTGTTACAGAAAGTGAAAGGAAGCTTATTTGATCAAAACTCTTACCTTTTCCATCTCTGCAGTCTGAACCCTGGCGTGTAACAGAATCTGTGTTCTTGTTATCCGTTCCAGATGTAGGACGGGGTTTCATCTCTTCACCTTTACAAATAAAATGGAAAAGCAGCAAATAAACAGAAATGATACTAAATATGAACAATGTGAAATATTTACCATTTAATGCATATGTACACATAATTCTGGTTAAAGTGTTGATCTGGAATTAGCAGGTTATCAGAGTAAAACTGTTTACCTTCAAATTGCAGACGTGTTCCAGATGTGAACTTTAGTAAACTTACATCAACTTCTATATGGAAATATTCTCCTCCATCATCTTCTCTCGTTTCATTAATGTTAAGATCAAACTTATGGGCATTTACTGAAGCGGCTATTTTTAAATCCTGGATCAAATGTGTAGCCCAATTTGTTACTGTATGGTTTTGCCAAAAACTGAGGCAATTTTCCAAAACTAGGTCTGTTCCACACTAAATTATCTTTGTTTTTAATGTTAAGGTTACACTCCATAGTTATATCTTCTCCATGCTTTACGTTTTTCATGTGAAGCTCCTTGATGTCAGAATTATTTTCCATAAAAAAGTGTGTAATATTTAATGTTTAATGATGTCAGTAAATTACCTAAATATGTAATATTACTATTTTATGTTAAAGTTTTCAAAATGTTACTCACCAGCTGTGCAGAGACAAAGCAGAGAGTAAAGAGCGACAAAGAGTGTGATCATCGTTCCTGTTTAGACAAAGTGATAGTGAGGTAATGAACTTGTGTGTTCAGTAGAAAACCAGGTCCAGACTCATGCCTGATTGGATGTTTTGAAGCTGTGGACTGATTTGATTGGTCCATTAGCTGTAATGAGATGTGAAGCTCACAGTGAATTCTTGTCTATTCTGATGCTGTGATGAGTCACATGACTTTACAGATATGATCTACTGGAGCTCTATCAGTCCTGTGTGCTGGAACCTCTCTGATAGAAGAAGTTTAATGAAGTGCTTTTAGGTCAGCAGATCTAACAACCCCAAAGAGGAATAATGTGTAATCCCCTCTGTGGGGGAGGGGGACACAGTACAGTTTCAGTATGGTCCTTTCACAAATCATTTGTCTAAGGCAGAAACTAAAGTGATCGTATATATACTGGGTTTTACGGAAACCATCAGACACCTGGAGGGGGTGCTCATCTGTATTATTCAAGATTTTGACACTACAAAGGTTTACAGTAGAAAAGGTTACTTTCGTTCTTTATTTTTTTAAAAAGATGTTACCTACAGCAGGTTATAAGAAAATGTGCACATAATATTTTAGTGTTTACAGTTTTTTTTCCCCCAAAGGGCATGGTGGTTACTGTCTGGTGGTTTTGTCAGACTCATGAGACTAACATTAAACAGTGAACAATATTAAAGGTCATGACATTGTGTATGTATAAATGAATTTAGTTGAATTATCACTTTAGCATTGACATGAAGTTATTACAGATGAAATGTGATTAGTATTATTAGCATTGTTCTGATCAGCATAGGAAAGCTCTTTGAGTTATGAAAGAGTGTGATTATCTCATGCCCTTTCACTCTACCCCTCACTCAACCACAGGCATCTCCCCATCAGAGCTACTGCACAATCACAGGATGAGAACAAAGGTGGACATTTTTTCTGTGGGGGAGAAAAGTGACGAATTTGCACAGGTCAAGGACATTGTTCTGGAGAACAGACAAAATACAAAACATACACTGATGTACGGAGAGGAGCAAATGAGCTTGTATTCAAGACTACAGATCTGGTGAGAGATAGGAGGCCTGATCTGGTACCCAAAGGCAGAGGTCAAAGGTAACTGATAACCTGTCTTTTCAGATGCAAACTGGATGAAGCATTTTCATACTTAGTGATGGAAATAAATGGAATGGGTCACAGCTCAGTCATTTTCCAGATGGAAAATGAAACTCCGAAACTCTTCTGCTGGAGGAGACGGACCAAATGTCAATTCACACTCCCAGGAGGAGAGCGAGAACTTGTAAACCACCTTGAAGATAAGCTTTGTTTCAGACAAGTCAAGACAATGGATTACTTGTAGTTTAATTTTTGAAAACTTATAAACTTGAGTTCCAAAACTTGCCATGACAATTGGCATTAAATAGAAGAAATAAGTTTACATAACTTAATGGGGCTATCATGTTTTACATTGCACAAGGTTGTTGATTCCAAGATGGTGATCCTGTCCCAGTGAAACTCCAGGGAAGGGAAAAATTTAAGCTAGTCCAACTTTCTATAATTTCTGTGGATGTCATCTGTTTTTCCATGGAGTGGCTGAACTTTTCCTGATTCAACCCAAAAGGATCAGATAAGCACATTTGATCACATTAACTACATGGGTCATTGGACACTCTCTTTTCTATTTCTTCTTTTTTTAGGGGTAGTCTTATTTTATTTTATTGGCCATTATTAAATTGCCAAATTATATTAATTTTATACTACTAAATTGCACTTTTCAAATTCTAAAAGGACCTGTGCAATAAAATTGTGCATTTGGTTACTTTAACTACAGTACTGTCATTGTGCACTATACTTGCTGCCTCCTAGAGCCTAGGTATTGATGTGAGTGGTTCTAATAGTTTGCATTGAATATGGATGTTGTGCTTACTGAAAATGTTAAGGTACCCAATTCGGCCCTAGTCTTGGGTTTATCTGATACGAAAGCAGATGAAGAGCTAACTGACTTTCTGAAACAGTATGGTTCCATGGCAAGGATAATTACAGTCAATAGTTCTGACCCCATAGTTTGAAACACAGCCATAATTGAATATCAAAGTGGGACTGCCATTCAGCACCTTCAATGTAAATTACCATTCAGCAGGCCAACTTCTGCTGACCCAAATATCATACAGCTTTTCTCTAGTGTGTATGCTGCTAGCCTCGGTACTGGTCTGACTACTAGCTACCTTACTGAACTGAAGGAAGTTGCTAAACAGAATGGCATTGATTTCAAAATGTTGTTGCTGGATGAGCTAGAAAAGATTAAGGACTCCACTAACATTGAAAGTCTACCTGAAACTGTAGTTGTAGATATCGATTCTGCTCCTTTGCAAACTTTCAGCACTCCATCTGCTGCACCATTGGAGGAGGTGGATAATCTATTCTCTGGAAAAACCTTGATGCATGATGATTGTCTCACTTCTCGTTAGGAACTGACACTTCCTGTCTAGGAAACCATCGTACTCACTTCCACCTGATGAGCTCAGTATTGCCGAAGTCCAGAGAGTAGTTGTTGAAAATTTCATAAAGAGCACTGATGTTTCTGTGATTATTTATTTATGAAGTTGAGCTGTTTCTCTGGCAGAGTCTCCTGTTCACAAATGGAAGTAGATTATGACACCTGGCGCAACAATCTTTATGATCCGACATACTCTGGTGCACAGATAGTCAGGGAAATTGTTGAATACCTCTTACCTCCCACAGCTAATATTGTCAAGCATCTAGGTCCCCAGACTAGCCATAGAAGTTAGCTCAGTTTACTTGATTCTGATGCTGCTGGAGGATGCAGACAAGATATTTGCTAAATTTCTGAACACAAATCGGATTGCTGGGGAGAAAGCCTCTGCTTATTTACAAAGACTACAGTCCACTCTCAGTACTGTGTTAAGAAGGGGTGATATTGTTGCTGCTGATATAGACTGCTGGCTGCTACAACAGTTCTGTTGTGGATGCTGGAACAACTGTTTCCTCACCAGCTTGCAGTTAGAACAGAAACAGACTAACCCGCCTTCATTCTCTGAGTTTCTGCTCCTTGTAAGGACTGAAGAAGACAAACAAGCCACGAAATCCCTCCAAATGAAACAGCACATTGGCATTCCAAAAACCAAAGCTCAGTCACTCCTGCAAATTGTAGAGTATTACTCTGATGATATTGACACTTCTCAGAATGCTGCTGGTTCATCTGCCATAACCAAGTGGATGAAAAAGCAGACAGCTGAATTACAACTGCAATTAGCAACCCTCTGAGCTGCAATGAATGAGAAATCCTTGAAACCAGGTCCAAGTGGAGCCAAGCCCAAGAAAACTGGGGCTAAACAGATGGAGGAGAAGCCTGCACAACCATATGCAGGAAAAGCCAATAAGACTCCCAGACCATGGTACTGTTTCCGCAGTGGCGAAGATGGGCACATTGCTCCATCTTGCTGAAATGAGCAAAACTTTGAGCCTGTAGAAACTAAAAAGCTCAAAGAAAGAAAGAAAGAAAAGTTGTGGCTTCGGGAGGAAGATAACAGTAAGTCTGAAAATCCTTCTTTAAACTGAATTCCTTTTCTGTTGGGGTACAAACAAAATGAAGCCTCAGTTAAATGCACAGCTAGCCTCTGCTTACAGTGTCTAAAAGAAAGCCCAAACAGTTAAAAGGCTAGTGGGTGAAAAATGCACTGCCACAATTACTATTTCTGGAAAAACTTGTAACTCTTTACTTGACAGAGGTTCACAGGTGACCACCATACCCAAGCCATTCTAAAATGAAAACATGTCTGAGCATTCCATTCAACCAATTGAAAATCTTCTTGAAGTAAGGGAGTGCTAATGACCAACATGTCTCACATTTGGGTTATTTGGAAGTTAGCATGGTCTTCCCTAAAGAATTTGTGCCCAGTGAACCTGAAGTTGCATCTTAAGCTTTAGTTGTTCCTGATAATGGCTCAAACAGTGATGCCCCCATTTTAATAGGCACAAACCTGCTTGATGTGCTTTACAGTGTGTGTAGAGTGGCAATGAAAAGCCTGCCCCTTGGCTATAACCAAATTATTAAAGTGCTTAAAATGAGACACGGACAAGCTAGACTGGAAGAATTGGCTTGATTATGCTAAAAGGCAAAGTTCAAAAGGTCATACCAGCAATCCAGAAAGTTCCTCTTGAAGGGTGTATAAGTGTGAAGGCCATTCATAGTCAAAATCAGGCATTACTTGAACAACCTACCAATTCAGTCTTACCAGGTGGAGTTTTTGTGGAATGTTGTCTTATTACACTACCCAGACAACCTCCCTACAAAAAACATGCTTGGGTCGAAAATGACCATGATATAACTCTCCCTGTCAGCTGTGTTTTTGCTGAGTTGAATGTGCCACAGAAGATCATTGAAACCACTTCCACTGCTGACAAGCTAGATGGCTCAAAGTCTAGTAATATTCCCTATGTACAGCCAAGCCATGTCAGTACCAAACTAAAGTTTTACTTTGGTGACTTACCTCTTCCTGAGGAATGGAAAAGTTGGACCACAGAGAAACTCGGCACCTATTGTGATGTCTTTGCCCATCATCATTTGGATTTCAGCCAAGCCACTAAAGTAAAACATCACATTAAGTTGAAAGATGATGCTCCTTTCAAGCAAAAGTCCAGACCAATACACCCACATGACTTTGAAGGTGTAAAGGAACATCTTTAAACTTTGCTATAATTAGGGAGTCTGAATCCCCATTCTCATCCCCAATTGTAGTCGTAAGGAAGAGGATTGGTGATGTTTGACTGTGTGTTAATTACCGCAAACTGAACTCACAGACAATCAAAGATACATATGCTCTTCCAAACATCAAGGAAGCATTTTCAGCACATTCTGGTTCCAAGTGGTTGAAGCTATGAAGCTATGCTTTTACACGTACTCCAATGTTTATGTGAGAATGGTCTCAAGTTGTCTCCTGACACGGGTAAAAATTCTTTCAGAAGTACACCATCTAGGCAATGTTGTGTCCATGGATGGAGTACAAATGGACCCTGAGGAAGTTTGTGCACTCAAAATGTGGCCCATACCTTGCTGTTTTATAAGCATTTATTTACTCACTGCTGGATATCTGCCAACCAGGAAGGTGCACAAGCCCACAGAGAGGAGTGTGACATATCTGAATCCTAGAGAGCCTTTTGCCAACTGATGGTCTCCTCTGTCTTAACTCTTCTCCAGTTTTTGGTTTTGCCAACCCCAAGTTACCCTATGAACTCCACACTGATGTTAGCACCACTGGTCTTGGAGCTGCGCTATATCAACAACAAGATGGTCAAACCAGAGTCATCACTTATGTGAGTAAGGGATTATCAAAAAGTGATGTCTGCAGGTCTCTGTTGGTTAGCAGCTTTCTCCACTTTCAACTTCGACATCATGTACAGGGCCAGAAAGCATAACCAGGATGCAGATGGTCTCTCTAGGTGACCACATGATTCACTGTTTGACAATCCTGAGTCACTTCACCTCATTTATCTCCTAAACATGTAAACCTTGCTGCAGGTGTTGTTAAGGCCACATGTTGCAAACATCTGATAGAACATGATGATTTACATTCATTGACCACAGTTGAGTCTCTTGCTCTTGGTGCTGATACTGTCCCAGATGTCTTTAAACAAGAAATATAGGATGGACATGCAACTGTACCAACCTATAGCACTGAGGAGTTGATTGAGAAACAACAATCTGATCCTACCATCCATCTTGTAATAAAGCTGTTAAATACATCTGAACCCTCACCCCAAGATGTCAGTTCTGATTCTCCTAGTCTTAAATTGATGCTCAAAGAGTGGAACCATCTGGAGCTAAAGAACAGTCTTTTGTATAGGAGGAGATACAATGAAATCAGCTTGTGCTTCCACAGTCTTTGAGATCCAGTGCACTCAAATACCTACACAATGATATGGGTCACATGGGAATTGAGCATACTCTTGATCTTGTTAGGTCCAGATTTGATTGGTCTATGATATCCCAAGATGTAGAGAATAAGATCAAAACATGTGGCCGTTGCATCAGATGGAAAACACAGCCTGAGAGGGCTGCACCTCTTGGGAATATCCACACCATGTGACCAATGGAATTAGTTTGTATACATTTCATGTCTCTTGAACCTGAAAGCTGCAACACCGAAGGCATTTTAGTGGTTACTGTTTACTTTACCCTTTATGCTGTTGCCGTTCCCACCAAAGATTAGAAGGCTAACATGGTCGCTAAATGTCTTTGGGAACAATTCCTAATTCATTATGAATTTCCTGAATGCCTGCATAGTGATCAAGGCAGGGATTTTGTATCTTTTGCATCAAGGAGCTCTATGGTTGCTGGGATCAAGAAAGTATGTACTAGCCCTTATCATCCAAGAGGCAACCCTATTGAATGATTTACTTATTTACTGTCACAAAGATGATTTACTGCCACAAGGATGTTGAGTCCAAGATGACGAGCCTGTCCCAATGAAACTCCTGGGAAGGAACATTTCTGCAAGATCTCACTCCACTCCTGAGGAAACCTCTAGTTTGCAACCATATACAAAAATAGCATGTGGGTAGGAAAGACAACAAATGTCTACTTGCCTTGTCCCAGTATTAATATGTGTCTTTTTATTTCAGCTTGTACTGGCTGCATTATAGGCATTATACACTTTATGTAGTCCACTGCAATAGAGTGTAGAGGCAGGAAGGGAGTTGGTTCTTGGGTTTACCCCCAAGAGTTCAGTATATTTGGTGAAGTGTGAAAGCTGTTTTTGCATCCAAGATTGCTCCAGAGAACTGATCCTTGGTCCTCTTGAAAATGGTGGTCTGAGGTTTGCTTCCACCAAAACCCCGTGGTCTGCATTGTGTGTGGAAGCTATCTGAACTCTGTGCTGAAATTTGTCATAATTTCATATTAATTAAGCAGCATCTAATGGTCATTGAAAGTTAACAGGAAGAAGAAAATAGGAAGTAAACACTATAGGACACAGGAAGTCAGGAAGTTATCAAAGTGTCACTGTCAAATGAACAACACTATCATTAGCAATCCTACCTTTCCTACCCTTATCTACAAGTATTAAGTATTAATAAAAAGTATTATTTTTAATGTTAAAAGGAAATTATATATTTAATAGCCCATTCTTATCATCAATCAAGGCCACATGTTTCATGTGTTAATTAACTTTCTAACTACAGCAATGCACTTACCCTTTTAATTTTTATGTTCAGTGTTATTTCATGACATTAGCAGCATTTGGCAGGTAAATTAGTCACAGTAGTTAAGTACTCAGCATTTCTAGCTAAATACCAACATTTTTAACATGAACATGAATGAATGTATTGTGTGATTTAAGCTTGTGTAAATCTTTAAATACCTCAACATCACATTGTGGTCCGGGGGTCACTGTGTGGAGGAGTGGAACTTACTGGATAGCTGAGTGAGGTAGCCAGTGAGGCCAGTACACTTCCAGTTTCGAGTTTGGTGATGTTGGGGAAAGGGTTGTTATTGTCAGTGGAGGAGACAGAACACCTTATTGATAAATAAAACCACACTTTGCTAGGACTGAAGCAACTTTACTGTAATGAACTCACCCTTGTGGTGCGAGTGTTTGTACTGAGAACATTAAAAAATACACACGTCTCATGTCGGCCTCTGTGGCTAAAATCTTCTTACACCAGAACAGCTCCTCGTTTGCAGGGATTCCTCCATGATGACATGTTGCTTGAGTGCTGCTACCAAAGGAAACTCATAAAAAACAATAAAAGGAACCTCCAGCAAAGTTGCATATGCATAAGTGACGTATGCAATTGCAGAAGTGATCCATGGCTCAGAATTAATTCCTCTGTGTGAAAGCAAACCAGGGATTATGAGCCCCGCCCCAAACAAGCCTAGAAGCAGTCATGAGAGTGGACTCAAGTGTTGAGGCAAAGTGTGAAAACGCTCTTAACACATTTGTAGAAGTGTTACTGGCTGCAGCAGCTCTCTCACATCATGCAGTTGTTTTAGTTTAACAGAAATAGCATTGTGGTTTCTGAGACCGAGTGTTTTAATCAGCAGCTCACGCTGACTTATTTTGGGTCACTTCAACAATCCAAATGTCTTTGTGTTAGAATCTCAGGCTGACACACAAAAGAGCTGGAGTTCATTAATTAAAATGTGTCTAAAATATCATGTAGAATGTTGAGAGCACTATTTATTCAAACTGTGCTAGAGACGTTGCTCAATAAAACAGGACTATGCTAGCCTTTTTTGCATGCCACATTTACCCATAATCCTCCCCTCTGTATCACAACACAAAGACACAAATACACATTAATGCAGAAGTTTAAACCAGGGTTTGCTCCGAGTGTGAGTGTGTGAGTGTGTATCTGTGTGTGTGTGTGTGTATCTGTTTAGGTGTGAACACTGGGGGGATGGGCCGCTACATTTATGAAGAGCCGAACACCGAGCCTCAGCCATGAATCCACCACACACACTGAAAAATACAAACAGTGAGACCTAAGAAAAACACTTAACATAATATAAATTTTTATAAAACCTGGTCCCGATCTCTTTGGTGGTGGTATGGACTACACATAACAATGTATCATGTTTCTAGACCTGAAGTGCCGGCTGTGTGCTACCACACCTCCATCTCAGTCAGAACCACTGGATTTATAAAAGTCTAACATCTCTTACAGCCCTGATAAAGAAAGAAACAAACCCTTTAGTTTATATCTCTCCCTTTAAACCACAGTGCTGTTTCCACTAACACTGACACACACTCTCTGGTGTGAGATGGAAACTAGAAAACAAACGTCTCAAACCAAATAACAGCGTGAGGCCGTTAAGTTTTTTACCACATCAAAGGTGCTGAAACTATCGGACTCACAGACTGCAGCAGCACTTTGTCTAAATGTTTTGCATAAATACGCAGTCTTTTAGAGCATAGTCTCTTGCACAGTTTGAATAAATAATGCTCTCAACATTCTACATGATATTTTTAGAGACATTTTTATTAATGAACTCCAGCTCTTTTGTGTTTTTACCTGAGATTCTAACATAAAGACATTTGGACTGTTGAAGTGACCCAAAATAAGTCTGTGTGAGCTGCTGATTAAAAGACTCGGTCTCAGAAACTCAGAAACCACAATGCTATTTCTGTTAAACTAAAACAACTGCATGATGTGAGAGAGCTGCTGCAGCCAGTAACACTTCTACAAATGCGTTAAGAGAGTTTTCACACTTGACCTCAACACTTGAGTCCACTCTCATGACTGCTTCTAGGCTTGTTTGGGGTGGGGCTCATAATCTCAGGTTTGCTTTCACACAGAGGAATTAATTCTGAGCCATGGATCACTTTTGCAATTCCATACGTCACTTATGCATATGCAACTTTGCTGGAGGTTCATCCTTTTATTGGCTTTTATTAGTTTCATTTGGTAGCAGCACTCAAGCAGCATGTCATCATGGAGGAATCGCTACAAATGAGTAGCTGTTCTGGTGTAAGATGATTTTAGCCGACATGAGACGTGTGTATTTTTTAATGTTCTCAGTACAAACACTGACAGCACAAGGGTGAGCTCATTACAGTAATATTGCTAGAGTCCTAGCAAAGTGTGGTTTTATTTATCAATAAGGTGTTCTGTCTCCGCCACTGACAATAACAACCCTTTTCCCAACATCACCAAACTTGAAACTGGAAGTGTACTGGCCTCACTGGCTACCTCACTCAGCTATCCAGTAAGTTCCACTCCTCCACACAGTGACCCCCGGACCAAGACGTGATGTTGAGGTGTTTAATTTGCATGAAAGGAGTGAAAGTGAAACATACTTACAAAGACATCAGTTAGTAATTAGAGTTACACAAGCATAAATCACACACTACATTCATTCATGTTTATGTTAGAAATGCTGGGACTTAGCTAGAAATGCTAAGTACTTAACTACTGTAACTAATTTACATGTCAAATGCTGTTAATGTCCTGAAATAACACTGAAGATGAAACTTAAAAGGGTAAATAAATTGCTGTCATTAGAAAGTAAATTAACACATGAAACGTGGATTTGATAGGTGGCAAGAACAGGTCATTAAATATAAAATTTAATGATCGATTGTCAAGTCTGTTGTGTAGAAACTCTAGTGTGTGTATATGCAGGGTTTTACAGTAACCACCAAGCACTTCGAGAAAAAAAGCTGTCACTCCTCTTTTTATAATTAAAAGTAAACACCATACATTTTTATGCATGCTTTCTTATTAACTGCTGTACGCAACATCTTTTAAAAAGAAATAAAGAATAAAGGAAAACCTTTACTACTGAAAACACTTTCTAGTGTTTACATCTTAAATAATACAGATGAGCTTTTTTTCCCTCAAATGTCTGATGTTTACTGTAAAACCCTGTATATACGCTCACTCCAGTTTCTACCTTAGACAAATGATTTGTGAAAGGACCATACTGAAACTGTACTGCGTCCCGCTCCCCCACAGCGGGATTACACATTATTCCTCTTTGGGGTTGTTAGATCTGCTGACCTACAAGCACTTCTATCAGAGAGATTCCAGCACACAGGACTGATAGAGCTCCAGTAGATCATATCTGTAAAGTCATGTGACTCATCACAGCATCAGAATAGACAAGAATTCACTGTGAGCTTCACATCTCATTACAGCTAATGGACCAATCAAATCAGTCCACAGCTTCAAAACATCCAATCAGGTGTGAGTCTGGACCTGGTTCCCTTTCAGGAACTTGAGCTGTGTCGAAACGCTATGGGAACGCCCCCGCGTGACCGCGCTCTGAATCACGTGTCTAATCCGTCCAATGGATGGGCGAGACGTCACGGGCGGGGTGACGTAGCGACCCGGAAGCATAAAAGCCCGAGCGTCGAGCCCCGCGTCAGCTTACTGTGTTTCAGCAAGCGCTCTATGTCATATTGCTTGTCTTGTCTGTCTGATTTTGTTCTTTATCCGAAGCATGCCTAAGGCTAAGGATAAAACTAAGGGCGAGAGCAAGCAGCGTTTTAGGCTGTGTGTTCCTCCCTGCCCGCGATATATTACGGGCGGGGATACACACAGTCTATGCGTTGTTTGTTTGGGAGCGGAGCACGCTAAATCGGCTCTCGAGGGAGCCGGCTGCTCGCATTGCGAGCGCATGCCGCTGCGTGTTCTCCGCTCCCGGAAGGCTCTCTTTGAGGAGGGAGCCTTCGCTAGCGTGCCTCGCGGTGCCGGCCCCGCTTCTGCCGAGGCAGAGCGGCAGCTGCGCTCGTGGGGTTCGCAAATGGATTTGGGAGAGGGAATGGAGACGGGCTTGT
>CM040993.1:18835748-18846679 GCA_022985145.1 Pangasius djambal
ACGCTGGAATTCACTGAGCTCCTGAGAGCGGCCCATTCTTTCACAAATGTTTGTAAAAACAGTCTGCATGCCTAAGTGCTTGATTTTATACACCTGTGGCCAGGCCAAGTGATTAGGACACCTGATTCTGATCATTTGGATGGGTGACCGAATACTTTTGGTAATATAGTGTATATATAAATATGTACAATCAGTGTACAGTGGTGAAGACATGTTGAGAATATGATAGAATGTGAACAGGAATATAAAAATGAGTATATATAATGAATATATACATACACACACACACACATATATGCATGTATGTAGGTACAGTGGTGCAAAAGATCGCATTATAATTTATGTAGTGCCAGATGCAAGATGAATGAACAGTGAAGTAAGTAAATGAAAACAGATATTACAGTGTACAGTGTGATCAGCTGTTCAGTGTGGAAACAGCCACTGGGAAGAAGCTATTTCTCAGTCTGTTCGTGCGGGCGCTAAGGCACCAGTAGCGCCTTCCAGATGGGAGGAGGGTAAATAGTCCGTGATTCGGGTGAGAGGCGTCTTTGATGACGCAGTTCGCCCTCTGCAGGCAGCTTTTTTTGTAAATGCTCTCTATGGTGGGTAGCTGAGAGCCAGTGATGCGTTGGGCTGTTTTCACCACCCATTGAAGGGCTTTTCGTTCTGTTGCGGTGCAGTTGCCATACCAGACTGAGATGCAATTGGTGATGATGCTCTCAATGGTACAGCAGTAAAAGTTCTCAAGTATCTTGGAGCAGAGGTGGGCCTTTTTCAGTCTCCTCAGAAAATAAAGGCGTTGTTGAGCCTTTTTTGCCAGAAAGGAGGAGTTCAGGGACCAGGTGAGGTCCTCGGAGATGTGGACCCCAAGGAACTTAAAGCTGGGTACACGCTCAACAGTAGCTCCGTTAATGTGAATGGGAGTGTGAGTGTGTTTCCCAGCACGTCTGAAGTCCACGATGACCTCCTTTGTTTTTTTGGTGTTGAGTACCAGGTTGTTGTCCCCACACCAAGCCACAAGGTGCTGGATCTCCTCCCTGTAAGCCGTCTCATCATTACCTCTGATCAGGCCTATCACCGTGGTGTCATCTGCAAACTTGATAATGCTGTTAGAGGCATGTACAGGTATGCAGTCATGGGTGAAAAGGGAGTATAGAAGAGGGGACAATACGCATCCCTGGGGAACTCCAGTGTTGAGGATGAGACTGGAGGAGGTGAGGTTGTCCAGTCTCACAGGCTGTGGTCTGTCTGAGAGAAAGTTCAGAGTCCAGTTGCAGAGAGAAGTACTGATTCCAAGCTGTTTAAGCTTTAGAATTAGTTTGGATGGGCTGACTGTGTTAAATGCTGAACTAAAGTCTATGAACAGCATCCTGGCGTAAGTGTTGGGGTTGTCCAGGTGAGTAAGAGCAGAATGGAGCGCTATGGAAATGGCATCCTCTGTTGACCTGTTGCGGCGATAAGCAAACTGGTATGGATCCCGGGTGGGAGGTAGACAGGCTTGGAGGTGGGTGAGGACCAGCCTTTCGAAGCACTTTGCTATGACAGGGGTGAGTGCGACGGGACGAAAGTCACTGGGTGTCGTTGCAGCGGAGTGCTTGGGCACAGGCACGATAGTAGCTGACTTACAGCAGGTGGGGACAACTGCCTGAGCTAAGGACAGGTTAAAGATGTTTGTGAAGACTCCAGTCAGTTGCTCTGCACAGGCTCTAAATACCCGTCCAGGGATGCCATCGGGACCAGCTGCTTTATGTGCATTTACCCTGTTCAGAGTAGCACACACTTCAGAGGTGGAGAGTGTGAGTGGCTGCTCACCTGGTAGTAGCTCAGCCTTGAGCATGGGCTCCATCCTCCCTTTTTCAAAACGAGCATAGAAGTGGTTGAGCTCGTCAGGGAGTAAGGCAGAGCTTGTTGGAGGTGACGTGCCGGGTGGTTTGAGGTCAGTAATGGCCTGAATCCCTTGCCACATGCGCCTGGGGTCAGCAGAGTTGAAGTGCGCCTCAATCTGCTGTTTGTGTTCATGCTTGGCTTTGCAGATTCCCCTCCTCAGATTGGCCCTGGCGATGCTGTAGGCCTCCCTGTCACCAGACCTGAAGGCTGTGTTGCGTGCTTTGAGCAGCAGGCGAACCTCACGGTTCATCCAGGGCTTCTGGTTGGGGAACATTATAATTGTTTTCTGCGTGGTCACCTGGTCCACACATCTGTTGATGTGCTCCAGAACCGAGTTGGTGTAGGTGTTTATGTTGGTGTCCGAGTCTACGGTGGCCTGGTCAGCAAATTCACTCCAGTCAGTGTGTGAGAACTGCTGCTGGAGAGCGGCATCAGCCCCATCCAGCCAGACTTTAACAGTCCTGATTGTGGGTTTCACACGTTTGATGACTGGAGAGTACTTGAAAACAATGAAAGATGGTCAGATTGTCCAAGGTGGGGGAGGAGTGTGACTTTGTAAGCATCAGCCACATTCGTGTATACTTGGTCCAGAGTTTTGTGTCCTCTAGTGAAGCAGGCAACATTCTGTTGAAACTTTGGCAGAACAGATCTTAAGTTGCAGTGATTAAAATCCCCAGCGATGATAAAGACTCTGTCAGGATGCACTGTCTGCAGATTGTTAATAGCAGCACCAAGTTCTTTCATGGCCATATTAGCCTTTGCATCCGGGGGGACATACACTGCTATCAAAACGCATGTAAACTCACGTGGTAAATAAAAGGGTCTGGTCTTAATAATCAGGTATTCAAGATCAGCAGAGCAACAGGAACCAACAGTGATAGAGACAGTGCACCATGTTTTGTTTACATAGATACATAAGCCCCCACCTCTGTTTTTACCTGTGGCTGCTGCCTCTCTTTCGGACCTGAAAATAGTGCGCCCCTCCAGCTCCAGCATGCTGTTTGGGATGCCGTTGTTAAGCCAAGTTTCTGAGAAAACCATTATATTACAGTCCGTAATCTGTCTCTGTGTAAGTGTCCAGAGTTCGTCCAGTTTGTTCGTCAGGGACCGAACATTGGCGAGAAAAACACTTGGAAGCGCTGGTCGGTGTGGATTTAGCCTTAGCTTAGCTCGCAGCCCTCCGTGTTTCCCCCGTCTTTGTTTATGGTCTCTGCGCTGGCGCCGGACTCTTCTGATCGGAGCAAGGGGCTTGCTGTGTGGCGACTTCCTCACAAGCTCCGTTGGGTAACTGGTCAAAGTCGAAAACGTAGTTCGAAACAGAGTTAGTGTATGCATAACTGATGTTAAGTAGCGACTGGCTGTCGTAAGTTAAAATCGCACGACTAAATCGAGCGAACATACAGGTGATTAGTAGGTAAATAGCCACTAATGCGGTAAATCTGGAGAGACGCTGAGCCTCGCGATGTGTACGCACCGCCATCTTGGTCAGATGGTGGGTGCTGACAGAAGGACTTGCTGCCAAAGTCCCTCAGGGTGGAACTCATGTAGAAAAGTGTGAAGTGCTAAATTTTCCAGCACAGTGTCTAGGAAATGGAGAGCAGTAATGGATGTCTGCAGTAAAGAGGCGAATACACTTTCTTCTCTGCTCACATGCTGATGAGTTCTCTCTCATGGCTTCACTTGAATCCTGTCCACCAAACCTCTGTTGAAGTGCTGACAATAGCTGTTAAAAACTTCTGTTTTGCTCTGGTTCCAAGTCTAAAAGAATGTGTAGAGCACACCTTTCCAGGCCTGAGCCACCTGGACTGCCAGCTCTTCTTCTTCCCATCCACTCAGCCAAGCTTTCTTCTTAGTAATTGTGAGAGATTTGGCTCCCAGGTGGCTGTGTCATCGTGGTATGCCACTTTTGTGGTGATTTGTTGGTGGTTGCTCCACGGTGAGTGGCATGCTTGATTGAGGCTGGCTTGGTTCTCACAACAGGCTGAAGCTGTGCCTGTGGTGTCCAGAGCAGCCATCATTTTCATCATCTGCATTATCAGACAGTGAAAGCCTTGGTGTGTCCCTATGGTGCTCCTAGCTGAAACATTTAATTACACAATAAATCCAGGCCTTACAAATTTACAAAAAAAACAATAATTATTGAAAACAACTGTTCAGATAAATTAATTTAGTGTTTGGTATGCTCAGGCAGTGCCATGACATAGACTCGTCCCACACTCTGGCCTTCCCAGTCCAGGTTTTAGGAACCCTCCTGATCATGTGTATATAGTAACACCCACAAAGCCATGCTACACACATTTTGTGGAGATATTTAGGGGGAAGCTCCCCTGTGTCACTGCTGGAAAGCTATTCTCTAATACAGTGGCAGGGCAGTGGTAGCTCAGTGGTTAAGATGTTGGACTACTGATCGGAAGGTCATGAGTTCAATTCCTAGTACCTCCTAGCTGCCACTGCTGGGTCCTTGTGCAAGGCCCTTAACCCTCAACTGCTCTGTTGTATAAATGAGATAAATGTAAGTTGCTCTTGATAAGGGTGTAAATGTAATACTTCTATTGCTGCCTCAACTGCCAGCCCCACTCAAGACCACTACTTCCTGGCCCATGACAACAGGGGAAAGAAGGTGGTTGTTTGTGAATTCTTCTAACACATCCAGACAGAGGGCAGGTTTGTCCAGGAAGGCAGATGATGGCTGCTGGGGCCACGTCCTAGTTATCAAAGGGACGCTGTGAATGGAATGGCCTCTCCCTACTGAATATATTATCATCAACTTTGCCCTCCTATGTTCCCTCCTGAATTTACCTATTGAGCACTTGGTCCTCCCACTCGGTTCCCTTTAATACATTAATGTTGCTCTAAAACATTAACACAAACTGATATCCTTAACTGAATTGTTAAACGAAATACACTATATGGCAGAAAGTATTTGGACACCTAAACATCACACCCATACATGCTTGTTGTACATCCCTTTCCAGATTTATTCCCCCTTTGCCATTAAAACAGCCTCCACTCTCCTAGGAAGGCATTCCACTAGATTTTGGAGTGTGGGGATTTTGGCTGTTGAGATTTTCCCATTCTGCTACAAGATAATTAATGAGTCAGGCACTGATGTCGGGCAAGGAGGCCTAGGATGCAGTTGGTGTTCCAGCTTATCCTAGTTCTTCCATGCCAACTTTGGCAAACTATTTCTTCATGGAGCTTGCTTTTGTGCACAGGGGCATTAACATGTTAGAACAGGTTTGGGCATCTTGGTTCCAGTGAAGGGAAATTGTAATGTTACAACATATAAAGACATCCTATGGAATTGTGTGCTTCCAACTTTGTGGTAACAGTTTGGGGAAGAACCACATATGGGTGTGAGCATCAAGTCTCTACTAACTTTTGGCCATATGGTGTAGTTGCCCTTATTATTTTTCCTCATTTTTTGTATTTATCAAATGCATAAGTGGAATACTGAAATGGATCCAGTGTGGTAGGAAGACTGCTCTTTATGTGTTTCATGAGTAGCTGCTCGAAGCACTTCATGATAGGTGTGAGTGCAACAGGCTGGTAATCATTCAGGCAGGACACACATAATTTCTTCAGCACAGGGATGATGGTGGTCATCTTGAAGCACATAGGGATGACTGCTTGGTGCAGTGTCTGTGAGGACATCCGCAAGCTGATCAGCATGTTCCCTTAGCATCCGGCCAAGTATGTTGTCAAGACCTGCAACCTTCCGTGAGTTAACTCTGAACAGAGTTTTCTTGACATCTACTGCAGACAAAGTACTCAGTCAGTGGGAGTTGGTGTGGTCTTCCATGCTGGCATGTTGTTCAGTGCTTCGAACCGTGCATAGAAATCAGTGTGTCTGGGAGCGAGGCATCAACATCATAGACAATTGATGTAGCTTTGTAGTCTGTGATAACCTGAATGCCTTGCCACATACACCTTGTGTCCTTGGTGTTCATAAAGTGACTGTAGATTCTTTCTACGTAGTTGCACTTTGTCTCTCTGATAGCCCGGGACAGACTGGCTGTGTGGAGGGCTGCCTTGTCATCAGACCTGAAGGCAGTGTCTTGGGTTTTCAGCAGTGAGTGCACTTCAGCAGTCATCCATGGTTCCTGGTATGCACGTGTGGTGATGGTCTTGAAGGAAGTCACATCATCTATGCACTTGCTGGTGCCAGTCTCTAATGCTGTGTATTACTCCAAGTCTGTGGTGTTGTGGTACGTAGCAGCCTCTCTGAACCAATTCCAGTCTGGGTGTTCAAAGCAGTCCTGAAGTGGTGAGATGGCTCCCTCAGACCAGGTTCTCACCTGTTTCAGAACCGGTTCAGAATGTTTCGGGGATGGTCTGTATGCTGGGATTAGCATAACAGAGATGTGGTCTGAGCAGCTGAGGTGGGCGCAGGATGCAGCCTTGTAAGCACCGTGAATGTTGGTGTAAACAAGGTCTAAATTGTTTGTACTATGAATTGCTCTCTGACAACAATGAGCACAGTAGTAAACTCTCTGGGCAGGTAGTATGGCCGGCATTTCAGTGATGAACTCCACCAGCGATGAGCAGTAGCTTGCATCATTCGTTGTTTATGTAAACACACAGGCCACTGGCGTGAGTCTTACCAGACAGTGCTGCTATCCCATTGGTGCGATGTGCGGTTAGCTTGGCTAGCTGAATGGCTGCATCCGGAATGCTGTTGTTGAGCCATGTTTCTGTAAAAATGAAAAGACAGCAGTCCCTGACTTCACACTGGGTTGTTAGCTGTAGTCTGAGTAATTCCAGTTTATTGTCCTGTTAGCAAACATCAGAGAGGAGAATGGATGGTAGAGCCAGACAGCTAGGACTAGCCTTTATCCTAGCAAGGATGCAAAATGACTTACCATGCTTCCACCGCCTGGCACACTGTTTCTGGTGCTCTCTATCCTGGCCAGTTGCATCAGGAAATACTGCGGTCCCATGGCCTGGTTCACGTAGCAGTCCGAGGTCACGTAGCTCTTCCCACAGTCCAACATTTATTCCTCCTGAGCTTTGTCCTCCAATGTCAAAAGTTGGTGCTGATAGACATGTTCACCACACATTTTTCTTTTCTCTGTATTTTTCTGTCCTGCACATTATACTCAAAAAGAATTTTTCACAGGCAGGGCACTTGGTGTTTCTTTGGTATTTATTGTACTGTATTTAATGTCTGCACTTTTGTAGGTCTGGATGTTTACACACTTGCCTTTTTGCACATTATATGCTTTTGTGCTGATCTGCCAAGCTAAATTCCTGTGTACTTGTGAATTTGGCAAATAAATTGATTCTGATCCCGAGTTATACTTACAGGTAGTTCACACCAGTTAACAGATTCAATTCAATTCAATTCAATTTTATTTGTATAGCGCTTTTAACAATGGACATGGTCACAAAGCAGCTTTACAAAAATAAATGAATTCACAAAAATATACTGTAAATATTTGAATTTATCACTGTGAATTTATCCCTAATGAGCAAGCCAGTGGCGACGGTGGCAAGGAAAAACTCCCTGAGATGATGTGAGGAAGAAACCTTGAGAGAAACCAGACTCAAAAGGGAACCTATCCTCACCTGGGTGCAACGGATAGTGCGATTATAAATAAATCCCTTCTATTATTCTGTACTATAAGGACAAATAGTGCAATTGTGCAACCAATAAATTCATCACAGTTTTCGCAAGAAGTCCAGTTGGTTAAAATCTATCCACTGTGCACTGTTGGAGTCCTGAGTACGAAGTTGCTCATGGCAACCACAGCCCCAAAGCCACTACAGCAATCGCAGTCCCAAGCCATTACAGTACAGCTCCCCATATGTGATCCCCAAGCCATCTCCACAGCCCCCAGGTGGGACCATCCCCAGCAATCCAAACAGTTCTTCAGGCCGTCCATATGGGGCCACCCTCAGCAGCAGCGAGCGAAATCAACTGATGAGATCTCCAACCAGAAGTAGGGCATCAGGATGGGTCAAGCAGCGAGGAGGTGCAGAAGGGGCATCAGGATGGGTCAGGCAGCGAGGAGGAGCAGAAGAGGTCAGGATCACTGGCATCTCAGAAGTAGCATGTGTAGCTCGACAGAGAGTGAGGGAGAGAGAGAGATGAAAAGAGAGGAAGAGAATGTTAGGTAAGCTTTTGTCCTCTAATGGTTAAGCACAATGTACTTTGTGTGCAGAGTGCAAGCAGGGACTCCGGCAAGACTAGCTATGACAGCATAACTAAAAGGGAGAGCCAGAAACTAACACACGCATGAGGGCACCCTGGGACATAAGGCAGCCAGCCACTCCACCGTCGACAAACCTGAGTGAACGTGTGAGAGTGGGGGGGGCGACAGCATCCAAACATCTCAGTTCGCCACAACACTCTATGCCTGTGAACCCTCCAGACCTGCCCCTGTACCTAAGAAAAAACTGTTCACAAAAGGCTTGACTAAACAAATATGTTTCATAAGGCTGTTCCATAACTGTGGAGCTTTGTAAGGGAAAGCTCTACCCCCAGCTGTAGCCCTCACTATTCGAAGTACCAACAAATAGCCTGCACCTTTTGATCTAAGTAGGCGTGGCGGATCATAAAAGACCAAAAGTTCACTCAGGTACTGTGGCGCGAGACCATTTAGTGCTTTATAGGTCAATAGTAGTATTTTATAATCAATACGAAATTTGATTGGTAGCCAATGCAGTGTGGATAAGATAGGGGTGATGTGGTCATATCTTCTGATTCTAGTAAAGACTCTTGCTGCTGCATTCTGGATTAACTGGAGTTTGTTTATGCATCTACTGGAACATGCAGACAGTAAGGCATTATGATAATCCAACCTAGAGGTAACAAAAGCATGAACTGATTTTTCTGCATCGTGTATCTGCATCGACAATATATTTCTTATTTTAGCAATATTTCTGAGATGAAAGAAAGCAATCCTAGTGATATTATCAACATGAGCTTCAAATGAGAGACTGGAGTCAATAATCACTCCAAGGTCTTTTGCTGCTGCTACATAATCCGAAAGCTGACTTCTAGCTGGCTGCTGTCCTAGTACACGTACCTCCGTCTTGCCTGAATGAAGTAGGAGGAAGTTACTCAGCATCTAGTGTCTAATATCCTTTACACATTCTTCAACTTCATTAAGCTGGTGTCTCTTATCTGGCTTTGCTGAAACATAATTATATCATCTGCAAAAACATGGTATTAACTTCCACTGTTGTGAATAATTGTAGCCAGAGTTGGAATATATAGAGAAAAAAAGCAGTGGGCCTAAAATAGAGCCTTGTGGCACAACACCAAACCTTACTTTTGTATGCTTTTAGAAGTCACCCTTTACATCTACAAACAAATAATCAGACAAATCAGACCTGAGCCAGGATAGCATCATTCCCTTAATTCCAACAATTTATAGTCTATTTAAAAGAATACTACGGTCTCAAAAGCTGCATTAAGATCAAGCAGCAAAAGCAAGGAGACAACCTTGATTGGAGGCTAAGTCAATTACCAATTTAACCAACAATGTTTCAGTACTGTGATGAGTAAATACTGACTGAAAGAGTTCATGAAATATTATTTCTCTGCAGGTAACCACTGAGCTACAACCTTTTCTAGGATTTTGAAGATAAATTTGAGGTTTAATACTGGCTTATAACTCATGTTTTTAATCAGCAGATTGATAACTTAGTTTCAAAGAATTTTGTTACCATGGCCAGTGCTAAAGGAGGTGTCGATTATTTTTATCAGGAAAGGACTGATTATTTTCTGTGGCTATGTATCTTATGTTAGTATAAAGAACTTCAAATCAATTCGTGTCCAGGTTTTTGTATAATGCCTAGCTGTTTTGATATAAATAACTGCAATGCCTCCTCCTCTGCCAGTCAGATGAGGCCACTCTATATACTGTAATTTTTGGGAGGCCTAGCTTTATTAAATGCTACATAAACTTTTGGTCTCATGTTTGTTAAACACAGTACATTAAAACCGTGTTCAATAAAAGATTCATTTACAATAAGCATTTTAGATGTAAGAGATCTAATATGTAGCAGTGCTGGGTTCAGGTGCTGGCTGTGCTTTTAGTATGATTTAATTTTATGTTAAGTTATTAAAGCAAACTGTGTATGTCTACAGTTTTGGCTATCTTGGGGAACAGACACAGTCTCAATATGGTGGAACCCAAGTGATGACTCAAGGCAGCTATCAGAAGTTTGGTTTAGCCTGCTTGTCAGCTCCCTGGCCTTGGCTCTGGATTGTCAGCGACTAGGCCTGTTCTGGGACTATGAGCTATGCTACAAGAAATGAGAGGAGCACCTTGCCAAGTGAGATGGATTCTGTTCTGCCCTTAAAAGACCAGACTTGCCATCTAAAGGTGTCCAGGGATCAATAAAGCCCACATTCTTTCAGAGCACCAAGACATCCAGCAGTTCAGGAACCATAACCTTCTGTAAACCATATTACCTGCTGTAAGTTACGTCACACCACTGGGACGGGGCCAGAGCATATTACTGCATTGGACATCACCTTCATTAATTTCCACACCTTTACAATGTTACTATTAGTAACCTCTGACTGACAAAAGCATATATCATTAGCTCCTACATGAATAACTACCTAATTTACAATATTTTATTTTGTAAATATTTTTGTATTTTAGATAACCTGTGCTTTCCCAAGATCTTAAGATCAATGTCTGGTGCCCTGGCTCCATGTATACAGCTAATTAAAATTGCTGATGACCCTAAAGGCCTAGCTAATTGCATGTGCCATAGAAAAGAGTCTCCTATACCCAGAGCTCTTTCAGGCTTCAGTGGGTGCTTCACTGAGCAGAACATCCCCTGGGACACATACAGTCAGGTCCATAAATATTGGGACATCGACACAATTCTAACATTTTTGGCTCTATACACCACCACAATGGATTTCAAATGAAACGAACAAGATGTGCTTTAACTGCAGACTGTCACCTTTAATTTGAGGGTATTTACATCCAAATCAGGTGAACGGTGTAGGAATTACAACAGTTTGCATATGTGCCTCCCACTTGTTAAGGGACCAAAAGTAATGGGACAGAATAATA
>CM040993.1:18854483-18869106 GCA_022985145.1 Pangasius djambal
CCTAAGACTATGTGCTATATTACACGACAGGACAGCGGCCCCTTCCCGGGTGGGATGGACACCGTCCCTACCTATCAGGCCAGTCCTACCCTCAAACGTTCGCCAATTGTCTATGTAGCCCACGTAATTTTCGGAGCACCACCTGGACATCCAGCGGTTCAGCGACCATAGCCTGCTGTAAGCTATGTCACCACATCGGATTGGAATGGGGCCAGAGCATACTACGACATCGGACATTGACTTGGCTAATTTAAACACCTTTATGTGTTTATATGTAATATATGTATATATGTATATGTAAAACATATTTATGTGATTAAAGTGCCCGACGACAAAGAAAAATCCATCGAGGTGTGCTGTCTGTAGGTTACTGATAGCCCCGTAGAGTTCACTTAGCACTTCCCTTGCGCTAGTGGAACGTACACCACAACAATGAGCACAGTGGTAAACTCTCTGGGCAGGTAGTATGGCCGGCATTTCAGTGATAAACTCCACCAGCAACGAACAGTAGCTTGCATCATTCATTGTTTATGTAAACACACAGGCCACTGGCGCGAGCCTTACAAGACAGTGCTGCTATCCCGTTGGTGCGATGTGCGGTTAGCTCGGCTAGCTGAATGGCTGCGTCCAGAATGCTGTTGTTGAGCCATGTTTCCGTAAAACTTAAAACACAGCATTCCCTGACTTCACACTGGGTCGTTAGCTGTAGTCTGTGTAAATCCAGTTTACTGTCATGAAAGCAAACATTGGAGAGGAGAATGGATGGTAGAGCTGGACGGCTAGGGCTAGCCTTTATCTTAGCAAGGATGCAAAATGGCTTACCATGCTTCCACTGCCTGGCACACTGTTTCTGGCTCTCTCTCTCCTGGCCAGTTGCATCAGGCAATACTGCGGTCCCAGGGCCTGGTTCGCAAAGCAGCCCAAGGTCGCATAGCTCTTCCCGCAGTCCAACATTTATTCCTCCTGAGCTTTGTCCTTCAATGTCAAAAGCTGGTGATGATAGACATGTTCACCACACATTTTTCTTTTCTCTGTATTTTTCTGTCCTGCACATTATTCTCAAAAAGAATTTCTCACAGGCAGGGCACTTGGTGTTTCGTTGGTATTTATTGTACTGTCTTTAATGTCTGCACTTTTGTAGGTCTGGATGTTTACACACTTGCCTTTTCGCACATTATATGCTTTTGTGCTGATCTGCCAAGTTAAATTCCTGTGTACTTGTGAATATGGCAAATAAATTGATTCTGATCCCGAGTTACACTTACAGGTAGTTCACACCAGTTAACAGATATGTAGTTGGCCTGATCAAGTTCAAACATGCATGTACCAGAACTATGTGTATATCGTCAAATGATGTGAAATTTGGTGCAGAAAATGAAATGAGAAACATGGAGCTTATAGCGAGCTGTTAATAAATGATCCTCATATTTCACATGATCAGATACTTAAAGGTGGCCATGTTCTTTGCACTGCATCTTCCTGCATCTAATTCAACAGGAAATGATGCAACACTCATTTCCTCCACTCACACAGTCACCCCATAGGGCCTCTGGTTCTTGTTAAAGTAGGTACAAACAGCACATCAGATTTTCAGACCATCGTGTTTTACACTAAAAAAAACCTTCACATCATTCACATTCTTTATTTAATGATTTATCCTTGCTGCTTGTATTTTCTTTGATGATGAAGGCCCCTTAAAGAATTAGTTGTTTAATGTTCTAATATGATTCATCACAATATTATATAATTAATCAAATTCAGAAAAATGTTATCAATAAGAAATTGTGTGAAAAATTGAGGCCAGTAGTTTGAACCTTTAACCACCGCATGTACAATATCGAGCTGCTCGTTCTTGTATATCTATTGATTGTAACATCATTTTCAGAAAATACAAAACATGATGCAGGCTGTCAGAGTTCTGAGAAATGCAACCAGAGCAGCCTGTTAGATACATTTATCAGAGAAACTTATGCACATCGCAGAGAAAATAACACACTTTAACTATTTACACATAACTCATTAACAAAATGACCTCGCATGCATTTTAATACAGTTTTTGAATGAATTCTCTATAAAAAAATCTAATACATTTTTGTTGTCATGGATCATTTGACACTACCATTACCCATCAATGTACCTTTCTTTTCAAATTTGATTTCAGTATCTAGAATTATATGTTTGCGTTAATTAGTAGGATTACTGATTACTAATTATTTCATCATATATAAAGCCTCAATCTTTTTTAAATAGCAAATTTCCTTATTTTTACCATAGATTTAAGTTAACAAAAATGCATTTGATATATCTGATTCTGGGGTTACATTTGAGGCTTTAACCTCTTACTAAAGAATTCATGTTTAAAAATTTATTCAGATACAATGTCTAAGCAAAACCTCATCAATAATAACAATAATAAGAAACAATAATAACAATAATATTTTTAGTTATAAATGCACACTTTCAAGAGAAATCCAAAGGTAAGACTTTTAGAAAAAAATGCATGTATTTATATATAAAGACAGGTTAATAATATACAATAAAGCTAATTATATTAAAGTTAATGGGAAATAATGACAAAACACTGATTCTTACAATATTTGTTTTTTTATAATGAAAAACATCTGGTGCTTTTAAATCTAAATTCATTCATTTCTCTTTATTTTATTTTAACTTGTGCATAAACATCTTCATGGCTCTTGTCTCTGGATGTTCTGGAGGGTTTCTTAGCAAAACTCACAGCTGCATAGTTCAAGACATCATCATCAGCCTGATAAAGAACAAGAGCCGTTTATAAACCAGAGCGGATTAAAAGATTCACAAAGAAGTTATTTACTGTATTTTGTAAGATGATGTCAGTTATAATCCTACATGTCCTGTAGACTCGAGGACAGATCTGTATTTATTTAAAGAAAATCAATTCACATGATAAAACACTGGATTACCTGATTTGTGTTATTTGGATGGTCGCTGGAAGCCCCTTTATAAAACAATTATAAATATCAGTAATGTTTAACTGTAAGTGTTTTTATGATACTGATAAATTCATTTTAAAAATAATTAAAGCAAACAAACCTTTTCTTTGTTTAAGTAAAACTCCAACCAGAACCATGATTACAATAATAGATATTATATTGGAGGTTGTTAAAACAAAAACAATCCAATGGTTATTTTCTGAAAAGATAAAGCATCATTTGGATCAGTATCACTATAACTGTCTCTGAGTTTTCAACAGGAATATTTATCAAATGTCTTACCTTTTACTTGATTTACTTTAACTTCAGTTCCATTAGTAAAGATGATTTGTCCACACGCAGCCACAGCACAGTAGAACGTTCCATTATCAGAGGTTGTGAGCTTCCTCTTGGGGAGAGTGTAGACACAGCTCTGTGTAGGAGAACCAGCCTCAGAGCTCTTCTTACACTCATCACTGCCGTCTCCATGAGTGTAAATGATTCCTGGATGAGATTCTCCTGAGCCGTGTCTGAACCAGTACACACTCTGTTCTTCACAGCTTGAAGTAAACGCTTGTACTGAACACTGGAGTGTGAGCGACTCTCCGTTCTCCATCACCGTTACAGTCGGAGGATGCTGTTTCATCTCCTCAGCTTTAACATCAATTAGTAAAAATAAAACTATAAATAACGAGTGGTGTGAAATTAAATATAATTCTGACTAAAGTGTTGATCTGGAATTAGTTTGAGTTCAGTAGCAGGTTATCAGAGTAAAACTGTTTACCTTCAACAACCAAAAGGGTTCCAGATCCAAAGTGTAGTGAAGATGGCAGCAATTCTGCACAGAAATATGTTCCTGTATCCTCTTCTTTGACTTCTTTAATGTTGAGATTAAGCAGATTTTTATTTACACTAATACTGAAGCGTCCATCATTAAATCCTGCACTGGGTCTGAATGAGCTCTCCCCTCCTCTCCCTACCCACTGAGGAACCTTTCCAAAACTCTGTTTGAACCAAACAACTAATTTATTTTTATCACTGGACAAGTCATCACATTTTATAGTAACATTTTCTCCACGCTTTACTTTTTGAACTTGAAGCTCCTTGATGTTAGAAGGTTTCACTAAAACAAAAAAATACACATTGTTTAATGATGTCAGTAATAAAGACAAATATATATTGAAATTATTTTATAATTGTATATAAAAAATATATGAAATGTAACTCACCTGATGTTAAGAGACAAAGAGCGACAAGGACTGTGATCATCGTTCCTGTTCAGACAACGTGATAGTGAGGTAATGAACTTGTGTGTGCAAGATTAAGCCAGGTTCAGAGTCGCCCCTGATTGGATGTTTTGAAGCTTTGGTCAGATTTGATTGGTCCAGTGGCTGTAATGAGAACTGATGGTGGAGTTTGAACCCAGATGCAGTGGCATGATTTTGTATAAGCAGATTTTCTACTTCACTGAGAAACCTTTCCATGTGGCTGTTGTGTTTGACAGCAGTTATTATAGAATGTGAATTTTTCTGATTACATTTTATAGCAAAAAACTCAAAAAAAGTCAATTGGATGGCATCGTTGCAAAGTCAAAGCTAATGCTAAGACTCACACACAGGAGCCCCACTTCTCTCCTTCTTATGTGTCCCAGGGGATGTTCTGCTCAGTGAAGCACCCACTGAAGCCTGAAAGAGCTCTGGGTATAGGAGACTCTTTTCTATGGCACATGCAATTAGCTAGGCCTTTAGGGTCATCAGCAATTTTAGTTAGCTGTATACATGGAGCCAGGGCACTAGCCAGACATTGATCTTAATATCTTGGGAAAGCACAGGTTCTCTAAAATATTTAGGTAGTTATTCATGTAGGAGCTAATGATATACGCCTTTGCCAGTCACAGGTTACTAATGGTAACATTGTCAAAGTGTGGAAATTAATGAAGGTGATGTCCGATGCAGTAATATGCTCTGGCTTCAGCCCAGTGGGGTGATGTAGCTTACAGCAGGTGATGTAGTTTACAGCAGGTAATGTAGCTTACAGCAGGTTGTGGTTGATGAACTGCTGGATGGCTTGGTGCTCTGAAAACAATGTGGGCTTTATTGATCATTGGACACCTTTAGATGGCAAGTCTGACCTTTTAAGGGCAGGACAGAACTGACCTAGAAGAAAGTTCACTGTTCATGAGGGAAATGGCTTGTGGGAAAAAGCTGTTCTTGTGCCTGGTTGTTGTAGTGGTCAGTGCCCTGAAGCACTGGCTGGAGGGCAACAGTTCAAGGAGATTGTGGTCTGGGTGTGAGGTGTCTGAAATGATTTTACCTGGCCGTTTCCTCACTCTGGATGAGTATAGGTCCTGTAGGTTGGGCAGGGGAGCACCAATAATCCTCTCAGCAGTTCGGACTATCCTCTTCTTATATCTGATTTGGTAGCTGAACCAAACCAGACAGTAGAACCGGGTCAGCAGCTCCTGTGGCAGGTTGAACTTCCTCAGGTGGCAAAAGAAGTACAATCTCTTCTGGGCCTTTTTCAAGATGGAGTCTATGTGGGTCTCCCACTTCAGGTACTGTGAGATGGTAGAGCCCAGGAATCAGAGGGACAAGATGGGTGACAGCTGGTCTGCACAGACTTTCAGACAGGTGGGTAAGACTGAGTATCAAGAGGCTGAGTATCAAGATGGGGGTGAGGGGGGGTTACAGGAGGTGTCGACAGTTGTGTGGAGAGATGTTGGTCAGCGTGGGTGTGGGGTGTGAGTTTGCCTTTTTCAAATCTACATTAGTAGAACTTCATTTTTGAAGTTCTTTATACTAACATAACATACATAGCCACGAGAAATATGCCTAATCAGTCCTTTCCATAAAAATAATCAACACCTCCTTTAGCACTGGCCATGTACCTAAATTCTTTCAAACTAAGTTATCAATCCGTTGACAAATGTGACAAATAGCACAATTAGTCCATGGTTCAGAATGAACTTATCTTTGTGAAAGCAAACTTGCGATTATGAGCCTGCCCATAAACAATCCCAGAATCAGTCCTGGGAGTGGATTCAAGTATTCAGTGGGCTTCACAAATACAGAAATAGCATTGTGGTTTCAGGTCTCCAATAGAGAACGAGTGTTTTAGCCAGCAGCTCTGACTAATTTTGCACCAATTCAACAGTCCAAATATATTTGTTATAATCTCAGGCTAAGACACAAATGTATGAAGCTCATCAATGAGAATGTTCCTAAAAAAATATGTATTTATTCAAAGTGTACAAGAAATTGAGCTCTGTGTGAGGAACTTTTATAACCTAGAAAGATTGGTATTAAAAAATAATCTTATACCTTTTATAGATACTAGTCATTTAATTATTAACCTGTGTAATGTCCAAACTTATTTGTGCAAAACCTTTACACAAAATGCTGCTGCAGCCTGAGTTTCAACACCTTTGATGTGGTAAAAACCTTAACGGTCTCATGCTGATGTTTGGTTTGAGACATTTGTCCTTTAGTTTCCATCTCACACCAGAGAATGTACGTCCCAGAAAGTACTGTGGTTTAAAGTGAGAAATAAACACGTTAAGCCCCACTCTTAGGAGATATATATATATATGTAACTGGGTGAACAGAAAAATGCACACCGGAAGCAAAATTATTTGTATAGTTTGGGGGTTTTATTCTGACTGCTGCTCTAAAAAGAAATGACAGCGGTCGATGGGAGCTCAAACAAATATATATATGTAGATATGTCAAAGCATATTAAGATTTTAGTTGGGCCTTCACAAAAAATAAAGTATCTCTAGTCAGTTTTACAAATCAAACTTCACAAAACTATTATCTCTAACAATGTTAGATTAAATGTACCTGGCAAAATATCCAATCGGTAGTAAAATCAGTGAAACAAAAGAGCAAAAACTGGAACCAAAAAAAACACAACACTGAGCACGTGACTTGGTCAGTACAGAATCACCGCGATTACACTATGATGATCCTAAGCACGTCTAAGCTAAGACTGAAAAATGCAGAGCGGCGAAATACAATAAATCAAATAAATACAGCGGTATACAAGAAATACGGTGGTGGCTGGACGTGAAAGAACATTACAACAAACACATTAGCCAAGCCACCTAGCCCCCCCCCCCCCCTTTTTGTACAGTCTTAATGATTGAACAGAAATATGCAGAAAATTGAAGTTTGATACAAATACAGAGCATGTGGTTCAACAATATCATTAACCAAAGGTAATATCACTCAAATAAACATGGATTTATACCATCTTACAACAGGAGTTAAACATACATACCATGTACTTAGCATACACCACGAGGTAGCTCGGTCCACCCACACACGATCCAAATGCATTCACGGCAATTTGCACACTAAATGTTCTTTTAGTCAAGTCAAAGTCAACTTTATTGTCAATTCTGGACACACAGAGGATTGAAATTTCGTTTCCCTCAGACCCATGGTGTGAGAAACCAACATAAGACAAGTATTTAAAGGAGGAAAAAGTAAGAAAAAATGCAATAAAAATATATGCTAAAATAAAATAAAATATGATACACTATAAACATACATGGCACATGTGAGTGTATAGATATTTACATTTAGTGCAAAAACAAGAGAGAGCAGCAGTTGTGGAAGTGGACCTGATTACATTGTAGTGCAATAGAGAGAGCAGCATTAGTAAAAGTGGCTTGTGCATTTTTACATTTGTGTGATTTGGGGTGTGTGTGTGTGTGTGTGTGTGTGTGTGTGTGTGTGTGCAGTTATAGTGCAGAGGGCAGAGAGGGGAGAGAGTTCAGTTTTCTGACAGCCTGGTGGCTGAAGCTGTTCTTCAGTCTTGTGGTTCGGGCCTGGAGGCTGCGAAATCTCCTCCCCGATGGCAGAAGACTGAAGAGGCCTTGCAAGGGGTGGGTGGGGTCCCCCGCTACGCTGAGAGCTTTCTGGGTTAATTGAGTGTTGTAAATGTCTGTGAGGGAAGGTAATGTGGCACTGATGATTTTCCCTGCTGCATTCATTATGCGTTGCAGTGTCTTCTGGTTTTGGGCAGTGCTGTTCCCAAACCACACAGTGATGCAGCTGGTCAGGATACTTTCGGTGGTGCCACGGTAGAATGAGTACATTATGGGTGTCGGGACTCTGGCTGTTTTCAGTTTACGGAGGAAATAGAGGCACTGTTGTGCTTTCTTTGCCAGAGATGCAGTGTTGGTGGTCCAGGAGAGGTCCTCTGTTATGTGCACACCCAGAAACTTGGTGCTGCTCACCCTCTCCACAGCAGCACTGTTGATGATCAGAGGAGGGCGCTGGGTGTGTGCTCTCTGAAAGTCGACAACAATCTCCTTTGTCTTCTCTATGTTTAGAGAGAGATTATTGTTGGTACACCATATGGCCAGTTGTTGCACCTCATTTCTGTAGTTTGTCTCATCATTGTTGCTGATGAGACCCACCACTGTTGTATCGTCCGCAAACTTTATGAAGAGGTTGGTGCTGTACATTGGTGTGCAGTCGTGGGTTAGCAGGGTGAAGAGCTGGGGGCTGAGAACACATCCTTGTGGTGCCCCTGTGTTCAATGTGATAATTCCTGCCTGTGGTCTTCCGGTGAGAAAGTCCAGCAGCCAAGTGCACAGGAAAGTGTTGATGTCAAGCCGGTCCAGTTTCTGTATTAGCTGCTGTGGGATGATGGTGTTAAATGCCGAACTGAAATCTAGAAACAGCATTCTCACATAAGCATCTTGTTTCCAAGTGAGAGAGAGCTGAGTGGAGAGCAGTGGAGATTGCATCATCAGTGGACCGGTTGGCCCGATATGCAAACTGGAAGGGGTCAAGAGAGGGGGGGATGATGGCTTTGATGTGTTGCATGACTATCCGCTCAAAGCACTTCATGACACTGGGGGTCAGAGCAACAGGACGGTAGTCGTTAAAGCTAGATGGGGATGGCTTCTTAGATACTGCATTACAAAGAATTACTTGTATTAAAGACATGACAAGTATGAAATCACATTTAACCCAAATGACGGTCTAATCAAAACATTTAGATCGCTACGAGGCCGAGTCCACGGCGCTCTTCCCCGAGAAGCACGATGCTCACTCATGCACACGCAAAATCAGCACACCTTCTCGCGAGAAAGATATATCTCTTAAAGGGGCCGCGGCTGGATAAACATATTACATATTTTTTGTGTTTATTTATTTATTTTTTTTATTATACCACCTGGCCACATATAAAAGGGGTGTGTGTGTTTGTGGGTATACCTGTGTATACTGTATACAGAAAATTTGAGAAAATCTGGCGACACGATTTACAACAGACAACCAAGAGAGTGTGCGTCCCAGAAAGTACTGTGGTTTAAAGTGAAAAATAAACTTGTTAAGCCCCACTCTTAGAACATATGTATATATATATATATATATATATATATAAAAGGGTGTGCGTGTGTGTGTGTGTGTGTGTGTGCGTGTGTGTGTACACAGTATACAGAAACTTTGAGAAACTTTGGTGACATTATTTACAACAGACAAGCAAACAAGTCGAGTCAAGCACGTTATCATTCCTCTATATAGATTGTATACATTGGAATGAAATGTCATTCCTCAAGGACCATGGTGCAACACAACAGTTTGCAAGACTACATAAAGTGCAAATACACAACAGTGTGAGACGAGTGCAGGAAAATAAATACACAGAACAGGGGCTATCAACTATTGGTAGGCTAGCAGCAATAGATTTAATGTTCCATAAAGTGTCTGATGCAGCTTTGTAAGGTGCAGGTGTGCAGTGGTACTGAGTCATACTGGATCAGGTGTTTGACTAGCTCAGGTGAGCGTTGGGAGGCAGCAGGGTGTTGAGTAATCTGACTGCCTCAGGGAAGAAACTGTTGCAAAGTCTGATGTTAGAGACATGGATGCTCCTGTACCTTCTGCCAGATGGCAGGAGAGTGAAGAGTCCATGATGTGAGTGAGAGGTCATCTGTAATAGTGGTGGCTTTGCTTATGCAGCAGTAGTTTTTGTATGGTGGGTAGAGACAGAGGACTGAACACACATACACACACATACAGGAAATGGCCAGAGCATAACAAACACAAGAGTTTGATTCTTTTTTCAGGGCCATAAGATATGTTAAAATTTTATAAATGCTTGAAACATTTCTGTTTTAGCTCAGGTTCAATTACTGAAGTGTGTTTACTTTTAATGCCGTAAAACTGAAGCTCAGAGACAAATTTCACTATTGAGAAACTTCAGTAATGAGTGTGATGAAAATAGTTTAATTTTTATAAAACCTGGTCCCGGTCTCCTTGGTGCTCTGTGGTCAGGATAACCAAATAAGTGTCCAGCATATAGTTGAACTGCGTGATTAAACTGTCACTTTGGGGATGTAAATTTTTGTCCTGGGTCTTCTTTACCACCAGCAGCTAGCAAGCGTCCTGAAACACGAGTGACTTAGAGTTCTGTCTTTGGTCACTATGGACAACACGGCCATCCTGTGTAGAGAGGGCTTACTCTCTGGGATGGCTGATCCCCCAATTTGGTTTCCATCAACTTTGTTTTGGTGTCAATAGGAGAAAGGGATGTCAGGCCGAACACCCTGCCTGGCCCGAGCACCAGCATCACTGTCAGTTTTTTCCTCTTCTGACTTTCCCCTTCACCTCCCTCTACTTTTGAAGCTCTACTTGACAAGAATGTTGAAAACATCGTCCACTCTGGATGAGCATAGTGGGTGCTGAAGGGAGGACTTGCTGCTCTCAGGGTGAAACTCATGTAGAAAAGTATGAAGTGCTAGATTTTCCAGCACAGTGTCTAGGAAATGGAGAGCAGTAATGGATGTCTGCAGTAAAGATGACAATACACTCTCTTCTCTGCTCACATGCTGATGAGTTCTCTCTCATGGCTTCACTTGAATCCTGTCCACCAACCTTCTGTTGAAGTGCTGACAATAGCTGTTCAAAACCTCTGTTTTGTTCAGGTTTCAAGTCTAAAACAATGTGTAGAGCACACCTTTCCAGGCCTGAGCCACCTGGACTGCCAGCTGTTCTTCTTCCCATCCACTCAGCCAAACTTCCTTCTTAGTAATTGTGAGAGATTTGGCTGTCAGGTGGGTGCGTCATCAATGGTATGCCACTTTTGTGGTGATTTGTTGGTGGTTGCTTCACGGTGAGTGGCAACAGGCTGAAGCCATGCCTGTGGTGTCCAGAGCAGCCTTCATTTTCATCTTCTGCATTATCCCACAGTGAAAGCCTTGGTGTGTCCCTATGGTGCTCCTAGCTGAAACATTTACACCATAAATCCAGGTCTTACAAGTTCACAAAAAACAAGAATTATTGAAAACAACTGCTCAGATAAATAAAACATTTTAGTGTTTGGTGTGCCCAGGCAGTGCCATTACTTAGGCTCATCCCACACCCTGTGTGTATATAATGACAACCACAAAGACATGCAACACATTTTGTGGAGATATTTAGGGGAAAGTTCCCCTGTGTCACTGCTGGAAAGCTTCTACTCACTAATACCTCTACCACTTCCTCATCTGAGCTCTCCCACACATGAGAGCAATTGTAACATGGCAAAGCATTTTCCCCCTGGGATTAATAAAGTTCTTTGAATCTTGAATCTTGAATCTTGAAAGGGTGGAGGAGCAGGTGGACCTGGATCTGTGCACCAACAACGTCATTACCGAAGTCATTGATTTGTTAAGGAGTGAGCTGACAGCTCCACCTACAGTGAAGAACAATGACGCCCATTTCCTGACCAAATCCACCAGACGTGTGAGTGACATCATCTTCCGAATGGTGGAATCCTGTCCTCTGCTGCCCTCACAGTTCCCAAAGGAACGTCACACGGAAGCGCATCTCAGGAAAGTGTTGTCTACTTTAAACCTGCAGATCGTTTCTAACGCTTCTGAGATTTCCCGAACTGTTAGCGCCACTGTGCAGCAGTTTATAGACGCAGACAGGAAGTCGAGGCCTTCAGTCCAGAACAGTTCATTCGCTCCTTTGCACCTTTTCACTGTGGTGCGCAACCAGCTGAAGGCTTTCTTTACTTCCTTCTCTAAACGTGTCGCTGATGATGAAAGGACAGATGAGTCAGCACAGTCAGAGAGGGATGAGGATCGTGTCACTCCCATCTACATCAGTGAAGATGGCACGGTTCATGAGCTAACAGAGCTGGAGGATCTTTCTCCGGAGGAGATGATACATCGATGAGCACGTGCTATAACGGATGTAATCGCAAAACTCCTCCTGAGGAACGTGGACAGGGCAGGAGATGTTGGCCAGTGTTCATCAGATTCTGTTCTGGGGAGAGGGAACAACATGTTATGCTCCATCCAGTTACCTTCTGAGTGCGTCTACACGTTTGCAGAGGTGTCCATCAAGGCTTTACTGCAGAATGTGCTAAACGCCGGGCCGAGTGCAGGAAACGAAGCACAGGAGAGCAGCTTCGTGGACAATTCGACTGTTTGTCCATTTGCTACAGCGCTCGCACGTGAAATAGAGACTTCCTCTGAGTATCGTATTAGCAGTTTGCATCCCAAGTCTCCTCAGGTATCAGCAGCTCCCTACAGCTCGTTATTATTATTATTATTATTATTATTATTATTACTACCAGACGCACTGCATTAGATTGCTCCGCCTCGCAGCCACGTGCCCTCCGGCTGTCCAAAACAATGGGGAGGCTGATGCAGCGCTGTCCTTTCAGCACCCTGCCGGCTGTTGTGTGAGGAGCGATTAATGAATCTCGTGTGCGGGCTGCCAGCCCGCCGTCACAACCAGGTATATCTCTCTCTGATGTTTAGTCGGTTGATGTATCACAGCCAGATCTCTCCTAGGCAGTAGAAACTGCAATAGCACATTGGAGGAAAGTTAAAAGGTCAAAGGTACTTCATTTGATAGTGATTGACAACACTCTACTCTACAAGAAACAGTTCTAGAACTGGGTCCAATCAGAGCTCAGACAATCTGAAAAAGGCATCTGACAAGGATATGGATTAAGTGTCAGTAATGTCATTAATTAGGTCATTGACCTAGGGACTACTGTATTCTTCAGCTAGACTGTCAAGGTTATCAGCCATTAACAAAGGCCACGCAGAGAGTTGTGACTGGCAGACATTCACTCCCTCTGCTGGTCACTGGTTTCCTCTGCTAATGCCTTAAACTAATTTCCCCTCCTCCTTCTGCCCACCTATGGGCCATGAGAGTACCAAGAAGCAATTTATCCTTTCAGCCAATGTTAAATGCCGTTTTCACCTTTAAGGAAAATATAAAAAGAAGTGTACATAAGTAAATAAATATGAAATCAGTTATATGTATTTCAAGTCCCATTGGTTTGAGTTTTTGGACAACCTGTAGTATACTGCCTGTTAAACGTCATACATTATAGATTATGAAAAAAAGAAGCCATTCTGGTTAAAAACACACAGTTCATCAAACAGTCCTCTCTGTATGGTGAAAAAAGAATCAGGATGTGGTCTGTCAACATGGATTACAGAATCAATCAGTACACTTACATTTTAACCCTAATGGTTACAGTCTCCTCAACCATTTTGACAGCATTCATGCAACTCAAAGCTGATTTCTGTCGACGTTATGGATAAGAGCTTCTGACTGGAAGACCTCAGTTCATTAGGATCTGCAACACCACCTCCAGCACCACCAGACTGAACACCAGTGTTCCCCAGGGCTCCCTGCTCAGTCCACTGCCATTCACACTGCTGACTCATGACTGTGCTGGAAAGTACGTCTCAGATCACATCAAGTTTGCTGATGATACTGCAGATCAGTAACAGTGACAAGTCAGAGTACACAGAGGAGATGGAGCAGCTTTCAGAATGGTGTAGAGACAACAATCAATCACTCACTGTTAGTGATGATGGCTGACTTCAGGTGAACCATTGTGGTTCAAGTGCTTGCATTAAGAACATAAAAAAATTCATGTCTGTTCCATGCAGGTCAGCATAAAAATTTTATAGGGGAATGTTTGCACATGATGACATGCCACTTGAGTGCTGGCACCAAAGGAAAATAGATGAACCTAGTGCCTTTTGTTATGTAAACCTGCTTGCTCAAAAGTGATGTATGGAATTGCAGCATCAATTCGTGGTTCGGAATAAATTCGTTTGTATGAAAGCAAACTTCCAATTCAAATTCAAATTCAAATTCAGTTTTATTTGTATAGCGCTTTTAACAATGGACATTGTCACAAAGCAGCTTTACAGAAATAAATGGATTAACAAAAAATATATTATAAATATTTGAATTTATCACTGTGAATTTATCCCTAAAGAGCAAGCCAGTGGCGACGGTGGCGATGGTGGCAAGGAAAAACTCCCTGAGATGATATGAGGAAAAAACCTTGAGAGGAACCAGGCTCAAAAGGGAACCCATCCTCATCTGGGTGCAACAGATGGTGCGATTAAATAAATAAATCCCTTCTATTATTGTGCGCTATAAGGACAAGTAGTGCAATTGTGCAACCAACAAATTCATCACAGTTTCTGTTAAAGTTTGGTTAAAATCTATCCACTGTCCACTGATGGAGTCCTGAGTACGAAGCTGCTCGTGGCAACCGCAGCCCCAAAGCCACTACAGCAATCGCAGTCCCAAGCCATTACAGTACAGCTCCCCATATGAGATCCCCAAACCATCTCCACAGCCCCCAGGTGGCACCATCCCCAGCAAACCAAACGGTTCTTCAGGCCGTCC
>CM040993.1:18871833-18904881 GCA_022985145.1 Pangasius djambal
CAGTAAAGAAAGCAGCAGATTCCATAAGAGACACTTTTCAGATAAAAACAGAATGAAGGCTGCTGGGTTTCGCTGCAGAAATAAGAAGCGAGTTGACAGTCAAAGTCTCCAGAAGAACTGCGGCTGCTTCTGCAAGATGCTCAGTAACACTTCCAGCTCATTTCCTTATCAAACTGCACACACTGCACCTGAGACACTGTTTATTTATTTAAAGCGAAGGATCGTCACATTAAATACTGACTCTGTGTCATTTATTACTGTTTACTGCTCTTTATAGTGTTTTTTTTAAAATGTAGAAACATTTAATTTCATTATTTTTGAAGGCGTCTTTGCTCTACAGCATTTCTTTGCATGTGACTAAGACTTTTGCACAGAACTGTGTGTGTGTGTGTGTGTGTGTGTGTGTGTAATATATATATAGGGCTTTGCCTGAGATAAGTGTAAAAGAAAAGGAAAATGAGGATTAAAAAAAGGATTAGAAACGAAACTGAAAAGAAAAGCAGAAAGTAAGTGGAGGAAAGAAGGGAAAAGAGAGATTTTATTCTTATTTCCTGGCCAGGAAATGAGAAAGAAGCTAAGACCAAGATATGACACAACTGAAAAGAACAAACTAGTGAAAACAGTACATATAATCAGCCCCATTCCCCTGCTGAAGATTTCCAGGTTGAAGGAGCCTATCTGATGTTTAATAAAGAAGATTCCTTTGTTTAAGTCATTTTGGTGTCTCCTTTGTATTGGTTTTTCGCTGTAGCAGTTCCTGCCTTTCTCCCCCTCGTGCTGTGGTGGTAAAGTGCACGCCTCTGAGCACAGGTTCCTGGTATGAGCTCTGCTCGTGGCTGTTTTTCAAAGTGCACAAAACACCAATCTTCATCTTACCTATCTATAAACCCTCCTTGCCAATTTATTTATAAGCACGCAGAGGTTTTGACTCTGCAGTTGGGTTCTGTGACACTACAGAGGTTTTTCACAGAAAAGTAAGAAACCAACATGGAATAAAATGGAAGATAAATGAACAGAAAAAGGAAAGAAAAAAGACAAGAGTGGGGGACTGAGGGAGTAAAACTGAAATTACAAAATAATAAGAATGAAGGAAATAAGGGTAGGAAAAGAGATGTGAAAGAACAAAGTTAGGAAAAATGAAGAAAGAAAACCAAAGAAAATTGAGGTGAAATCAGTTTGCATTATTATCCAGTATAATTGTGCAAGTGCTCTGTCCCACTAACACTTTAACTTTTTGTCAAGAAGTCCTAACTTAAACGTTTTATATTCTAATTAATTATTCTGTCATTTCCACTACCGACTGATTTTAGACAGATGATGGATAAATTCATGTTATCAGAAGACAAAACTGCACATGCATACTGCCCCCTGCTGGATCACTGAGCAATCAGGAGACTCATCACCTTTTCCTACAGAAACACGCATCACTAAGTGTACATACATAACAGCTCCTAAAACTCGGCATTTAAAAGAAGTCACTCTATTTTCTCCTAGATTTCAGCCCCACTATAAAACCCTGTTAGTTAGTGATGGGAATGAGGATGTGGGAGGCAGGCTTCAGATTGGGCGATGCTGACTTTTTACAAAACTATTTTTTAATGCACCTTAAAAGTGCTTCTCTTGGCAAATTAAAATATTAACAAACAAAACAAAAAAAATCCACATTTTCCCTTTTACAAGGTTTTTCAAGTGTTTTTTTTTCTAAGATCACTGGCAGCTGTTCAGCATCAGCTCTCCAACTTGAGTCTCTAAATACTCGTACTATTTAACAACCCGTTGCTCTGCACCTCTAGCTTCAGGGGCACATTGCTTCCCCCTTCGAGCTCCACTGTGGACGTCGCTGTGCTGAGGATGTCGCTCCGTCCCCCTGCTCTGCTGAGGATGTTGCTCTGCCCCCTGCTCTGCTGAGGATGTCGCTCTGTCCCCCTGCTCTGCTGAGGATGTCGCTCCGTCCCTCTGCTCTGCTGAGGATGTCGCTCCGTCCCTCTGCTCTGCTGAGGATGTCGCTCCCTCTGAGCAACACTGGTCTTGAGGCCCTGGCTGACTTATGGACACACTCTGCCCAGCCGTCCAGGTTCCCATCATGACTTTATGTGCGGGAGTGGCACCTTGGGAGGGGGTTCTGTCGTATATTCTCTCTACATTCTGCTTGCTCTCCAGTGCAGCATAGACTTTTACTATTTTGATATCAATTTCCATGTTCTTCATTGTTTCCATTGTCATGTGCTTTCTGTTTTGATTCGTCTCTTGTATGTACCCCGGTCATGTGATTTTGGTGTTTATCCTGATTGTTCTTGCTTGTTTTGAATTAATTTCCTGATTAGTTTGTGGATTTAAGCTTTTCTGTGTTTTTGTGCCAGTGCACAGACTTGTCCATGTGTGTATGTACATTTGATTGTGTTTTTTTTCTCCGTGTTTTCTTGTACTCTGGTTTGTGCTCCGGGTTTGACTTCCCAGTTTTGTGCCTGTGGCTTTGGGAATGAATATGGATATTCCTGTGTTAACTCTGTGTTCCTGTGATGTAACCTATGCTATGGACTTCAATAATAAATTGACTTCTCCAAATAAACAGCACTTTGATTTCCATGCTTGTGTCCTGCTTCATCAGCTTGCATGTTAGGGTTCTACAAATGATGAGGAACAGGCTTCACCCAGACTTGGCTATTGTTTGCTTTAGCTCAGGTTACACTATTAATAACACTGACACAGGGACAAATACTGCATTCAATGTACCTTGGAATTGGGAAGTCAGAGCTCAGAACTGCGTCATTTTCAACATGGATGCTTCCATGTTTGTCTTTGTTGCAACAAGCTAGCCAGCTAATTGTGACTGATATCAGTGAACTGTACAAAGTTCTTGATTTAACAAGCCAATGTAATTGTATGTTGCAAATACTTGTTATATATATATCAGAAACCACTTGAAAAATTCTTCTCTTTCTTTAGGCATCATGCTATCTACACCATAAAACTGTGTAGTCCTGATGTTCTAAGGTGTTCCAGAAATGGGGAAAATAACCTTTCTTTTTTTCTTAAAATCCCTTGGCTTTTGGGAGGCGGCTCAGCTTCATGGGGAAGAAAGACAGGTGATCAGTGTAGGACTGGCAAAACTCAATCAGTAAAACACAATTTTACTGCCTTGCGCAATGATATCAGGCGTGATTCCTTCTTCACTAAATGATTTAACAAAAGGTATGAATCAAACCCTCCAGCATTATGCATGATAAAAGTATAGCCTTTGTATTTGTTACGCCAGAACTTCTTAAAGTCAATGACGCACCTGTCCCCTTCGGACACCCACACCTTTCCGTGAAAATCAATACAGCATAAGAAATTAGCTACGAGTTCCTGTTTCCTGTCTAGTCTCAATCATAAAATACGTATTTCACATCTGTTGGTTCTTTCTTAGCCAGCTGTATAAAACAAATATACACAGTATCGACTTTTTCACCAGAGTTTACACGTCCCCTTAGAGCAATCATACGACTCAAAGAGTTCTGTGCTATCACGCAACTGCATTTAGCGCAGTAGAAACCCGATTCACACACAGAATATTCACCTTCGCTCGACTGAAGCTTTGCTGTGTGTTTGTCTAAACAATTTTGTGATCTACATAATCTCTGGCAATCTGAGCACTTAGATTTTTACATTGTTTGTAACGATCAGGATCACGGCAAACGTTACAGCTAAATTCGCATTGGTGTTTCCATGAATCAACAAACCCTGAGTGACAGAAACGACAGACAGAACTAGACTCCAAGAGACCAGTGATGCGTTTAACCTCATAATGGTGGTTGTCATCCAAAAACAAGTAAAATGTTTTTTTTTCATGGGGAGTCTTGCTGGTTTGAAAGAGAGTATCTGGCTTTGTTGTTAGAACAGCATACGATTACGATTTTACAGTTCAAATGTTTCTCGAATTTTGATACATCAGCAAAAGTGACTGCTGTGTCTTCAGGTAAGCCCACAGCATGTTGGATTTGTTTAGCGAGCTTCTCATTTTAAAAATAGTTTTTTTCAGAGTTTGCATGATGCAAAGCATATGTTGTGAAAGATGTATAGATGTCTAATTTTTTTTCTGAACAGCTTCTGAACTGAACATTTTACCTGCTTTCCTTCTAGCTGCACCACCGTGAGGTGGTCGGACTATTTGGATTACTATTTCAAGAGTGTTGTCCATAAAAATTTCACGTTTACTCTGAATGGCGTTTTCGAGCATGGTCAGAAAAGACTGCAGTTCGATGGACCCACTGACTAATTGAATGCGCGATAACACATTGAGCGCATCACCTCTAATTTACTGTAATTAACTGTAACAGCAGCATCCTTTGGCAAAATTATTTCATTTGCCACATCTATCAAACTGTTTAAAATCTCTAAAACATAATTATAAAATTCCACGAAGCTGCTGACATTAGCAATCAAGGAAAAATTCACTCTTCTCCTAATCTCAGTGTTATTGAACCTGTCACAATTAATTATTCTAATATTAGGATCTAACCCATTACCAGCTTGTGCATTTTGGATATTTGGAGATGGCATGTTTTCCATTTGGGCGTGCTCATTATCATTTCCCGAGTTTTGTGTAACAATGGCATGGGGATCGAATAAGTTAACCAGACTGTCATTTAACATAATAAGACTTTGATTAAGATCATGAAGATCATGTCTTGAGGAGATAATGATCCATGTTGAGTGATTTCTGGAGTTGAGACGATATTGAAGTTGTGTTCAGTAGATAAGAACAAACTTTCATTCAGCTGATTCACTGCATTTATTAATATGGGATTTAACTGCATAGAATGCCCTTGTTCATTTAGACTATTTTATAACCCTAACAGACTTTGATTTAGTTCGTAGAAAATGTCGCGTGGAGTCACCAGTGTGTTTGATACATTTTGGCTGGAATTTTCAGTTTGAGTATTGATCTGGTCTGAAGTTCTTAGATTTTCATTCAACTGATTTATCAATCCCTGCCAGACCCAAGACTCGAACCCACAACCTTCGGGTTATAAGTCCAGCTCTCGAACCATTAGGCCCTGGTTGCTCCCTGGTTGCCCCCTGGTTGCCCCCTGGTTGCTCCCTGGTTGCCCCCTGGTTGCTCCCTGGTTGCTCCCTGGTTGCCCCCTGGTTGCTCCCTGGTTGCTCCCTGGTTGCCCCCTGGTTGCTCCCTGGTTGCTCCCTGGTTGCCCCCTGGTTGCTCCCTGGTTGCTTTCCAGTAAAGCAGCCTTTAGTTGGCAGAATTCACTCAATGCACTGTTGAGCTCCTCTGGGGTGTTATTGACTTGTCTGATGTTATTTTCTTCTTCTTCAAATGTTCTCCTCGTGCTACTATGGCATCACTCGCATCTAAAAGAGATCATATAAAATGTGTGAGAGCTTTATGCACTGAACGAATGGTTGAAAATAGAATGAAATAGACGAAATTCACATGATATCATCTCACCTGAAGCATCTGAATCATCATCAGACGAGGTGTCCTCAACTTCTGAATATGACACAAACAAAATATAAATGCCTATAGTAAATGAAAGATTTTACAGTATGGAGTATTCATATTCATCTTACTTATGTTGTGACTTACATGTAGTTTGCAGGATTATTCTAGGCTGTGGTACTACAGCAGCTGCTGGTCTTTGGATAGATTGGTTATGTTCCGGTGATCGAGGACTCACATGGCCTTGTGTGGACGTTTCAGGAAACTCGTTGTCAGAAATAATCACAACATCATTGTCTAAATAATCAGTAAAACAAATAAATATTCTCTTAGTAACATACAAGTTACCTTTTAGCTCACAACACTGTTCTAAGAGATAAATTAAAATTATTCAGGAGACTTGAGCTCATTTGTTGTGTTTTGCTAGACACTAGAATCAGATGGCAATAGTTTGGTCTTGCTCTGTAATAAAAATTTATTGAAAATTAAACTTTAAGTCTTTATAATGTCACCTGACCTTTCACATTATAGCAGACAACCACACTTATCACCTCCCTGTACATGTTCATTAAAAGTGTTTGCTAAACTGCCCCAAATCCTGATATTAACAATTCATCATAATTTGCCAAAGATGATATCAACCGAAGGCCTCTATAAAAATCACTGTTCTGTTATAAATGAATGAAAATGTTTGTACAGGTGGAGGCTCATATGCTCTGTACAGTATGCACTTCACACCGGTTCTGACACGAATCTTGGTCTTTGCCACTGGTTTACACACAGCCATGTCATTTGTAGCCTCTGGTGCAATTCCCTGTAATATACTAATGATGATGAACAATTCATTGACAAAAGTCATTACAAACTGCTAGTCCAACATCAAGTGTAACAGATATGAATGTGTGACCTGTGTCCTAGGCCGGTGCCAGGTCTGCAGTGAGCTGGTGCATGACAGAGGCAATGGCACCGTCTTGAAGCCCATGGTACTGTAGGGAGAAGTTTGAAACAGAAATGCCACTATGTGATTGCATAGTGCTTTCAAAGCGGAGCAGGAACATGACATGCACCTCAGTACCACGGGAACCTCTTTAGAATCGAGTGTAACCTGATCACAGAGACATGATAATGTAAATCTATAAATTTACAGCTTCACACTCGACTCACAGAGCATCGACTCCTTTTGGGATCCCAGCTATAATTCCAGGCTGAAAGTGAAAGTTCAGGATTCACACTGTGACCAGAGGAACAGAGAGGAATATAAAAGCCTTCAGAAGGACAAACACAGTGATACTAAAGCTGAAACTAAAGCTGTAATAGTCCGAATATTAATCACATTATTAGTCAAAATGTTTGTAAAGTAATGAAGCAGTTTCAGTCTGAAGCGATTTCAAACTTTCTGACATTACAGAAACTAACGGGATCAAAAATATTACAGATAATACAGGTAATATAATAAAATGAATAGAATTACAGATCATTTCTATCCATGTGGAGATGTGTGTTATTATATAAAGGTGTAAATATTAACGATTAGACAGGATGCAAAAATATAAAAATATAGCCTCATTAGGATATACTGAATACTGCATATACCTATCCTACATTATTATTATTATTATTATTATTATTATTATTATTATTAGAGGATTAGTTGCTGTTTAGGGATTAGGTGTAGAATTATTCTTAAAGTTCAATAATAAATGTCTGATGAAGAAGATAACTGTAGAATTGTAACTTCCATAATTAGAATATCAACACTCATTTCACGCAGTCAAATAAAGAGGGAATAACGATAAACATGAGTGAAATAGTACTTTTTAAGTCTTTGTTGTTTATAATATCTGTCATATCTAATGGTAAAATACATCATACACTAAACATCAATCTATATTTCTATATAAATAAAAGAACTATAGTAGAAGATGAGCACACTCCACCTTCAGTCCCTCACCTAAACATCAAACATCTGATGTTTGATGTGAACATTACCTGAAGCTCTGGACCTGTATCTGCAGGAGTTTATGATTGCGCTGCTGCCACGTGATTGGCTGATTGGATAACTGCATAAATGAGCAGGTGTACAGGTGTTCCTAATAAAGTGGTCAGTGTGTGTATGTTAATGACACACAATATCATCACAACACTGAAATAATATTTACGCGCTGATTATTTCATTTCGCTCCCGTTTTATTGAAGTTTATTGAAGTTTAAGATTAGAAAGTTAAGATAAAGCTTGTTGTTTACAGCGTCCTTGCAGCAATAAACCGTCTCGCGCTTCAGCAGCACTGAGCTACACAGGACAGAGTGGAGCTGCTACGTGATTGGCTGATGCTGCAACAACGCAGTAACGTGATTGGTTCCCGCGCCAAATGATTGACACTGGGCCCGCCTCCGATATGGCTCAGTTAAAAAAAGGAACGGATTTAGAACGTAAAGCTGTAAGAGATGGGGGGGTCTGTGACGTCACAAGAGGAGGCTGTGACGTCACAGGAGGAGAAGGGACAAAAACCCGTGATTTCAGGTGTTTAGTTCAGTTACTGTATTTTACAGATCACACGCCAGGTGAGCTCCTCTAACCCTTACTATTACTATTATTATTATTATTATTATTATTATTATTATTATTATTATTATTATTATTATTGTTGTTGTTGTTGTTGTTGATAATGAATGAATAATAATGGAGGTGATTAAAAAGCCAGACTCGTTGGTGTGAAAGCTGTGAAAGATGAGCTGAGATGAATCCAGGCCTGAGTTTAAACATGGCGTGTAACGAAGCCGCTCCTGAACACTGACTTTATTCTGATCCCTTTGCTGTAGGACCGAGGAACTTACAGAATCTGCTTTAATTAACGACCTGTTTGTGTTTTTATAGAGAAAGCAATCCGAGAGAAAATACTGAATTCATACCCACGTGATTCAAAGGTGAGTCGAGTTCATGTGAATCAGTCTGAACATGAACAGGATGATGTCAGTGGTGTGATTTGAACTTTGATGATCAAAATGCTAAAGTTAAAGCACTGAAACTGCTCTGAACTCCATGTGCTCTCTACAGATGAGTGAGAAGAAGAGAAGTAGCCAAAGAGGAACAGCTGGAACAGCTGGAGCATGCACTCAGGACTCCACATCTGACCAGAGAATGTGTTTCAGGGACATTATGGACGTCGTTCTTCATCTGAGCGATGAGTATGTTCATTTTTACTGATTTCTGACTCTCAGTAACATTTTAATCAATTCATTTACACTTGAATAAATGCTGATTTACTCTGTGTGTGTGTGTGTGTGTGTGTTTAAAGGGAATGGAAGGCTGTGACCAGGGACATGACGAAGAAGGTAAGAGTTTTAGAATAACGAATAATGAACTAGTTTCATTTAGTGTAACAGGCTGTAATGTCACTGATCATATTTCATATTCTGATTTTCTTTGTTTTATTACAAAAGGTCACAAAGTTGGAGTTTGCGGCTCTGTGCACGAAAATCGTGATGTCAGCGGCGTCTTCTGCCATCAGGCGTTTACTGAGGCCTCTCATCGAAAGCTTCGGGATCGACTTGATTCTCCAGACAAAAGAGAAACTGAAGAAAATGCCCGAGTCTAAATGGAGGAAGTGGTCTGACTCAGACGCCTCAGCTCAAAGGTAAACTTTACCAACCTGATGCTCAGATTTCACTCTTAATATTCACAATGATGAACTTTACTGCACTGTTTAATCAACACCGTCTGACCAATCAGAATCTAGGATTCAGCAGCGCTGTGGTGGAATGACTTATAGTGCTATCAGATGGGCTTTCTGTGTTTTATGATCAATTGGTTGTGGATCGGAGAGATGGCAGAACAGTGTTAATGTTCTCTCTTTCCTGTGTATGTGTATAAAGATCGCCTACGGAGAAGTCTGAATTCATCTGTCAGCTCGTTCAGAGAATCGTCACTCAGACCAAAGCTGCGATGCTGGAGGCGATCCGGAGAGTGGCATCAGGACAAAGGGCAATCTGCCGGGCGAGTGCTTCATCACCTACAGAAGATCAGATCTCACAGCGAGATGATCTCAGCATTGCATGCACTAATGAGATCTGTGATAAGATCTTGGCTCTGTATCACTCTGATGACTTCGACAGACCTGGAACTTCAGGAATGTTGCTAAAGTCCAACCAGGAGGTCCATGGAATAATGAAGGGCTTGGAAGAAGTTGTCTCCATCAGCAGGTCCTCTTTCAAGTTAACGCTAAAATCCTCGAGCCCTGATTCGGTCCCTGTGACGACTAAAGTGATGGCTCCTGATTGTGCTTCATCAGCTCTTAATGCTGAGAGGCTTTTCAGTGATCAGTTTCTGAGCAAAGCCACACAAGCGGTCAGAAAAGTTCTTCTGAAGACAGAAGAAAGAATCGCTGCCTCAATGTTGTCCCAAACCTCCGTCCCTGTCCGCAGTGAGACAGAAATGAATTCCCTGATGGTGGAAGTCGAGAGCACAGCCTCAGAAATTCTGTGGAAATTCTGTTTTTCACTAATACAATCACTGTGTAAAAGTTCATCAGGCGTCAGCTACAACGATACTGACCAGTCTGGAACAGATGATGAGCGGAAGAATTTCCTCTCTGGTGCTCAAAAGATCCACGAGAACATCTTCAAGCAGGTGTTTACGTTCGTCTCTGGGCGGAAGCGAGTCATTTCCGAAAAAAACAAGTTGTTCTTGGATGTCTGTCTTAAAACTGCTGCTGAGCTCAAGGTCAGGTCGGAGAGCGTCCAGGAGCCTGCTGCTGCTGAACATTTCCTCGATAAAGCCATTCTGGTTGCGAGTGAGATCCTAGAGAAGTGGCTATCTTCACATATTTCCACAGGTTTATTCAGTGGGAAAGATTCAGGTTCCAGCACAGAGTCGTCACAGACGGCGTCAGTAGATCTGGATCGAGTCACTGCTGAAATCGTAAACACGGTGATCAGTGGAATAGCTCTCGAGATTGGAATAACTGACATGGAAAACGGATCGGAAGCTCTGGTAGGTGAAGCTCAGGTGAGTGATGCTGATGCTCGCTCAGCTCCCTACTCAAAGAACTTCTCAGATGTTTCCACAAAGCTCAGAAGTCTTATTGGACTCGGAGATAAAAACAGACAGTCGTGCTCGTGCCTGAAGAACGCAGCAGCAGCAGCAGCGACTGATGCTCAGAGCCTCGTGTCCGTTAGCGAAGCTCCAAACTTGCAGGCTGTTATTGACAGCTGCACTGAGGAGCTCATCGAGAAGAACGCAGATTTATTTCTGCGTGACGAGCTGCTGGCCAAGTCCAGCTCTTCTAAAACACCTCGGCTCAGTCGGTTTGCGTTCTTGCAGCCGCGTAAATCCGGTAATCGGATTGTTTCCAAAGTAAAAAAGACCTGTGAGGTGAGCCGTTCTGTCCCTCTGAGGTCTAAGGAGTTCCTCAATAAAGCCACTCAGGTGGTGAGTGAAATGCTGCTCAGAAGGTTGTCAGCAGCAGATTCCTCAAGATGCACATTAGAAGACATGCAGAGTGCCGTTAGTACTGCAGATTCACTCATCAGCGTTTTACATGAATGTGGTGAGTCTGTGAAAGATCAGACTAAGAACTCTGATGCTCTCGATGCCTTTTCCTGCGTCTTTGACGTCAGTGAAGCAGATTCTGCCAAAAAACCACGGAACATCTTGAGAAAAGTGCGAAGTCTCCTTCAGGTGTTTTTCTCAAAGGCATCTAAAGCTCTGAGCTCTCCTACACACGAGGAAAGGGTGGAGGAGCAGGTGGACCTGGATCTGTGCACCAACAGTGTCATTACTGAAGTCATCGATTTGTTAAGGAGTGAGCTGACAGCTCCACCTCGAGTGAAGAACGATGACGCCCATTTCCAGACCAAATCCACCAGGCGTGTGAGTGACATCATCTTCCGAATGGTGGAATCCTGTCCTCTGCTGCCCTCACAGTTCCCAAAGGAACGTCACACGGAAGCACATCTCAAGAAAGCGTCGTCCGCTTTAAATCTGCAGGTCGTTTCTACCGCTTCTGAGATTTCCCGAACTGTTAGCACCACTGTGCAGCAGTTTATAGACGCAGACAGGAAGTCGAGGCCTTCAGTCCAGAACAGTTCATTCGCTCCTCTGCACCTTTTCACTGTGGTGCGCAATCAGCTGAAGGCTTTCTTCACTTCCTTCTCTAAACGTGTCGCAGATGATGAAAGGACAGATGCGTCAGCACAGTCAGAGAGCGATGAGGATCGTGTCACTCCCATCTACATCAGTGAGGATGGCACAGTTCATGAGCTAACAGAGCTGGAGGATCTTTCTCCAGAGGAGATGATACATCGACGAGCACATGCTATAACGGACGTGATCGCAAAACTCCTCCTGAGGAACGTGGACAGGGCAGGAGATGTTGGCCAGTGTTCATCAGATTCTGTTCTGGGGAGAGAGAACAACATGTTACGCTCCATCCAGTTACCTTCTGAGTGCATTTATACGTTTGCAGAGGAGTCCATCAAGGCTTTACTGCAGAATGTGCTAAACGCCGGGCCGAGTGCAGGAAACGAAGCACAGGAGAGCAGCTTCGTGGACAAATCGACCGTTTGTCCGTTTGCTACAGCGCTCGCATGTGAAATCGAGACTTCCTCTGAGTATCGTATTAGCAGTTTGCAGCCCAAGTCTCCTCAGCTATCAGCAGCTCCCTCCAGCTCGTCTCCTCGTGCTGATGTGGAGGAGACTCTGGAACATCTGAGTGTCACTGATCAGCAGAATCGGACCGGAAGTGATGGACGCACCTCACATCCAGCAGCTGAGGATCAGGAGAAGAAAAAGAGGCTTGGACTTCTTACAAGAAACGGGCGCGTTAAGGTATGCAGGACTTTTTCTCCTAAATGTTCTCCTGTGGTTTTGAGTTCACAGTTTTGTGTGGATTTTATTTGTAGTTACTGATAATTGAATGGTTTATTTAACATCAGTGATTTACAGTCGATTTACAGCATTAATCATGTTCTTTAAGGTTATTAGTCGTCTTAGACGTCCATTTCTGCTTCCTGATTTATCTTTTTATCTTCATAAATCTCAGTGTTCCAAGAAGTGGAAGAAGAAGCAGAGCAGAGTTCCTCTGACAAGCGATGACCAGCCGACCCCTTCCACCTCCGCAAATCTTCACAACTGTAAGTCTTTAAAATGAAATGAAGCTGCAATTCTTGACCACGTTTACGGCGCGTGCCTTTTTAGTGTATAACACGTCATTTGACCTTCATTAGTACTCTGTATTCTGTACTTTAAATAAGAATAAATGATAATAATGATCCTGTTTATTAATGACGTTAGCTGATGATTTTTAAATAGCGTGATGATCATGTTTAAGAGTTTGAGGTATTATCCGTTCCTGCACCGTGTGTCCTGATAATGAGCTAAAAGAGCAGCTTTTGTTATTTTGCTGTAATTCTTCTTCTTCTCCTGTTTTCAGCTTCACACAGAGAATCGAAGGCCTCGGGGTCGGTCTTCAAGAACGCTCGCAGAAGGCTGGGCAGGATCTTCTCCAACATGTCCAAGACCTTCACCAGCTGCTCCAACCCTGAAACCGCTCCGTAAACTCGTCAGCATAGGCCTGTGCCCGGTGACCTTTAACCAAGTTACCGTGGTAACAGACATCAGCGATGCAAAAACAAACAAACAAAAACAAAAATAACCCAAAAAGAAAACAGTTTAAAACTTCAACAAACAACCAAGAAAAAAAAAACCCCAGAAAAAAATAACCCCAAAACAAACACCTAAAAACAAATGAATAAAACACTGGATTACACTACTAAAATGTGTTTTGTGTTTATCTGTATTTTTATAACTTTTATTTTATCTTTCCATTTTATTCTACACATGAAATCACTTTCTACAGAGATGAATATTTATTAAGTGTGTATATACAGCATTTAGTGAATTTTATGCTTGTGTGTGTGAAAGGTATTGATACGGTTTTAGCTTCATATAAACAATTTTTATTTTTTATTTACTGCATGTTTAACAAATGCACAGAATAAATGAACCATAGACATAACTTCAAATCTTCTGAGGATGATTTGTGTGTGTGTTTTTTGTCTTTGTGTATTTTATATATATACAGGGCCTCATTTATCAATCTTTTCATTCCTGACAGAGCTCATTTACATATAATATTACATTAGGGATAAATTTGCATATTTACAATATATTTTTTATGAATCCATTTATTTTTGTAAAGCTGCTTTGTGACGATGTCCATTGTTAAAAGCGCTATACAAATAAAATGGAATTGAATAGTAGAGAGAATATTCATTGAAGAAAATCTGAAATTTATTGATGAAATACAATCAAATCACAACAAAAGTTTCTTTGAATCAAAGCAAAAATAATAAGCTACAAGAAAAGAAAAAAGTACAGTACTGTAAAACATCTACTGCAGTGTTCCTCACCAGGCTTACTGTAAAAAGCAAAACAAAGGATTGATTACTGTACTTCTATATTTCCATCAACCCTGACTTGTGGATTTGTTCACAGCTTCTTATCCACATCACAATGGATGTTTTCATTAGCCAAACATCTTGGGAAGAATCTTCGGGCATGACAAATCCAGGCCTGACACTGGTCTGCCGTGATGTTCTTGCATGCGTTATCTATGGCCTGGAGAAGGGTGACTTGTTCTTGAGGGTGCCTTGAGGCTGCCTCTCTGGTGAGGCCTAAGCCCTCCTCTATGATGAGGCCCACGATCACCTCTCAGAAGAGGTGCTTGTCCCCTGCCATTCCTTCCACCACCACGTCTTCCTTGTCTTCCTCCTCCCACTGCTTGACCTCTATTGTGACCTGGATCACCTGCTGGCTCCATATTATCGCTATGTTGTTGTAGGCGGTGTGACATGGGAGGCCACGAGGAGGCTGAACACAAGCACCCAGATTGCTAATGCGCTCCTGATTGGCTGCCAGACGCGCTGCATTAGATCGCTCCGCCTCACATCCACGCGCCCTCCGGCTGTCCAAAACAATGGGGAGGCTGATGCAGCGCTATCCTTTCAGCACCCTGCCGGCTGTTGTGTGAGGAGCGATGAATGAATCTCGTACGCGGGCTGCCAGCCCGCCGTCACAACCAGGTATATCTCTCTCTGAAGTTTAGTCGGTTGATGTATCACAGCCAGATCTCTCTTAGGCAGTAGAAACTGCAATAGCACATTGGAGAAAAGTTAAAAGGTCAAAGGAACTTTATTTGATAGTGATTGACAACACTCTACTCTACAAGAAACAGTTCTAGAACTGGGTCCAATCAGAGCTCAGACAATCTGAAAAAGGCATCTGACAAGGATATGGATTAAGTGTCAATACTGTCATAAATTAGGTCATTGACCTAGGGACTACTGTATTCTTCAGCTAGACTGTCAAGGTTATCAGCCATTAACAAAGGCCACGCAGAGAGCTGTGACTGGCAGACACTCACTCCCTCTGCTGGTCACTGCTTTCCTCTGCTAATGCCTTAAACTAATTTGCCCTCCTCCTTCTGCCCACCTATGGGCCATGAGAGTACCAAGAAGCACTTTATCCTTTCAGCCAATGTTAAATGCCATTTTCACATGTAAGAAAAATATACAAAGAAGTGTACATAAGTAAATAAATATGAAATCAGTTATATGTATTTCAAGTCCCACTGGTTTGAGTTTTTGGACAACCTGTAGTACACTGCCTGTTAAAATAAATCACAGACATGCAAAAAGAAGCCATTCTGGTTAAAACACACAGTTCATCAAACAGTCCTCTCTGTATGGCGAAAAAAGAATCAGGATGGATTACAGAATCAATCAGTACACTGACAATTTAACCCTAATGCTTACAGTCTCCTCAACCATTTTGACAGAATTCATGCTACTCAAAGCTGATTTCTGTTGACGTTATGGATAAGAGCTTCTGACTGGAAGACCTCAGTTCATTAGGATCTGCAACACCACCTCCAGCACCACCAGACTGAACACCAGTGTTCCCCAGGGCTACCTGCTCAGTCCACTGCCATTCACACTGCTGACTCATGACTGTGCTGGAAAGTACGTCTCAAATCACATCACAAGTTTACTGATGATACTGCAGATCAGTAACAAGTCAGAGTACATGGAGGAGATGGAGCAGCTTTCAGAATGGTGTAGAGACACCAATGAATAACTCACTGTTAGCAAAGTGATGATGGCTGACTTCAGGTTCTCATTGTGGTTCGAGTGCTTGCATTGCAAACATAACAAAAAAAAAATCATGTCTGTTCCATGCATGTCAGCATAAGAATTGTATAGGGGAATGACTCCATGTTTGCACATGATGACATGCCACTTGAGTGCTGGTACCAAATGAAAATAATGTAAAAAAAAAAAAAAAACCCTAAAAAGATAAACCTAGTGCCTTGTGTTATGTAAACCTGCTCGCTCAAAAGTGATGTATGGAATTGCAGCATCAATTCGTGGTTCGGAATAAATTTGTTTGTATGAAAGCAAACTTCCAATCATGAGCTCTGCCCAGAATCAGTTCTGGGAGTGGACTGAATTATTTAAGCCAAGTATGCAAACACTCTTTTGCATTTGAAGATGTGTTACTGGCTGCAGCAGCAGCACTCTCTCACATCAAGCAGCGGTTTCACATGAACATAAATAGCATTGTGGTTTCAGGCCTCAGATAGAGACTGGGTGTTTTAGCCAGCAGCTCACACTGACTTATTTTCCATCACTTCAACAGTCCAAATGTCCATTAGAATCTCAGACTAAGACACAAATGTATGAAGTTCATCAATGCTAATGTCCCTGAAAAAGATCATGTAGAATGTTGAGCACTATTTATTCAAACAGTGATAAAGACTGTGCTCTATCTGCGTGAGGCCTGGTATCCACCCAAAAGGACAAAAGAGAGAACGAGTTGGTTTTAACTGAAGAATGCTCACATGATTTGGTAGCTTTGAAACATTTAATGAACCCATAACATGTCCAAACTATTTTGTGAAAAATAGCACTTAGCTAGTCTTGAGTGCCTGGCCCCTGGTATAACTCACTTGACTTAAAAAAAATTTCAAAGGCTCTCTGTTACCCTGGGGTGGCAGAACCACTCAGTTCAAAGATGATCAGATACCGTCTTAGTTCTGACCATGAGCCATGCCGACCTGTGATCCGGCTGCGTTATTACCATGGCCTACTGGTCATAGTGAGGGAAACAATGGGTCTTTGGGTTCTGGCGGGAGTATGGTTGCAAAGCTGAAACTTAAAGGAAGTGATGGAAGGGCACCACCGGGAGTAAACACAATATATGAAACTGGCGGCCTGGACATGGAAAGGATTGACAGATCGATTGCTCTTTCTAAAACATGAAAACATCATGTATGAGACACCAGTCCATTGCAGAGCACCATGCACACACTCATTTATAATTATGGGCAATTTTGTCTTAGCCAGTCCATCTACTGCCATGTTTGTGGAAGGTGTGAGGAAACTGGAGAACCTGGAAGAAGCTTACGTGGAGAACATGCAGTGTGTCATGGGTATGCAAGAATCAGTGTCGGACCACAGCTCCCAGAATACAGCGTGGCCTACAAAGATGTCCGCCAAAGACTACAACACACCGCCATCACAAACACTCTCATGTTCACCCGATTACTGATTGCACCTGGACTCAACCACCGCAGCCACGTTCACAGTATATAAGCACTCACATTTCACACACACACACACCTTTGCGAACTATATGCTCTGTGTTTTTCACTAGTTGTACCAAACCTTTGATTGTTTATTGCTATTTTGGTTTCCTCGCCTCGCTCTTGCCAAGCCTAGTTTGAGTGCCTGACTTTTGCCCGCATCTTGACCCTGACCTTGAATCTCATTCTTATTTTGATTGCCTGGATTAATAAAAACCTGTCAACCTGCACTTGCGTCCTTGTCTGCAAACCTGACAAAGAGAAAGTCTACACAGAGAGTAACCTGAGGTCAGGATCAAACCAGGGACCCTGAAGCTGTGAGGCAGCATCATTGCTGCACTTACTGTCCTATACAAATGACTTCACACACATTGCATATTGTAGATTTCTTTAAAGAGGCGAAATGTAAAATTTGTTAGAAATTAAATACAATCTAATTTTTTTAATGTAAAAGATTGATTCAGTATTCCAAATTTAATTTCTAAAAACATGGAATGGGACAAGAAATTGATATAATTAGGTATACAATTACTTAGTTATACGGTAAAAACCAACTTTATGTTCTATTTCCTGCCGGTTTAAGTTTAAAAAAGCTGTATTCTATGTATTATTGTAGAATCACAGATCCAGATGTACGGACTACTGCAAAAAGGACTACTCCATTATACATTGCCTTTAAATTTTATTTAAACAAATTTTAATTACAATGAATAATAGACAAGATATAAAAACAGCAAATATGTTAAAGAATAACTTCACATCACAGTTAAACAAGTCATTCCACTATACAGCCAACATAAGCAATGAGTAATATTAAAACAGTGATGGGTTCGGGAGCATGTGTGAGGTAAATGAAAAGTTTGCTAGTTATACAAAAGATTAATTTTTTATTAAAGAAATGCAACATGAAGCAGTTTAGCACATGTAAACATTTGTAAATTAAAGCACATTTCCTTTGATTTAAGCAGACAGCAGGTCAATAAAATGCTTAAAAAACTAGAATTTATTTTGTCTCATACATCTTTGAGACCAAATACAGCTGTGCATTACAAGTACTTGTGCTATGTTTTTTTGAACATAAGAACATGAAATATTTTGCAACAGTCACTTAATACATAGGTATATGGGAACATTACAAAATACTGGCTCATCGAGATGATGATATGGTCTCAGTTGGTGTCTAAAAGAAGTATTTTGAGTCTTTGTAGGCCGAGACTGAGAAAAGACCATATAGAATTTCAGCAACAAGTTTATGCTTATTCAAGTTTATTCAAGTTTATGACAAGACTGAGACAGGACTAATGAAACCTAACACATTGTTTTCTCCTTATCTCAGGATTTATTCCAATAGTTGTTGAATATTTAATTTGATCTTAATTTTAAAATGATGAGGACTACTGTAAAGATAATGAGCATGATGGCAAGAACTCCAACTCTAAAAACTGAGAGCAAGAACAGCACATGTGTCTGATCAGCACAACTGTAACCTGTATGGGGAAAAAAGTAATTTTAAACAAGTCAAAACTGAACTTTACAATAGCGTATACAGAAGCCAGGTAAAATAATATGCATTTCTTGATATTACAGTGAATTCATAGCTAAAACTTGCTTTAAAATAAAATTGTTACTGGATAGAAGTTTTAACAAATCTTACCTATTACTTTAACTTCAGTTCCATTAGTAAAGAGGATTTGTCCACACGCAGCCACAGCACAGTAGAACGTTCCATTATCAGAGGTTGTGAGCTTCCTCTTGGGGAGAGTGTAGACACAGCTCTGTGTAGGAGAACCAGCCTCAGAGCTCTTCTTACACTCATCACTGCCGTCTCCATGAGTGTGAATGATTCCTGGATGAGATTCTCCTGAGCCGTGTCTGAACCAGTACACACTCTGGTCTTCACAGCTTGAATTAAACGCTTGTACTGAACACTGGAGTGTGAGCGACTCTCCGTTCTCCATCACCGTTACAGTCGGAGGATGCCGTTTCATCTCCTCAGCTTTAACATCAGTTAATAAAAATAAAATTATAAATAACGAGTGGTGTGAAATTAAATATAATTCTGGCTAAAGTGTTGATCTGGAATCAGTTTGAGTTCAGGAGCAGGTTATTAGAGTAAAACTGTTTACCTTCAACAACCAAAAGGGTTCCAGATCTAAAGCGTAGTGAAGATACCAGCCATTCTACACAGAAATATGTTCCTGTATCCTCTTCTTTGATTTCTTTAATGTTAAGATTAAACAATTTTTCATCACTAATCCTGAAACGTCCACCACCAAATCCTGCACCGGGTCTTACTGTCTTCTCCACCTGTCGCAACACGAACTGAGCCAATTTTCCAAAACTCTGTTTGAACCAAACTAAATTACCTTTGTAACCGGTCAAGTCATCACATTTTATATTTACAGTTTCTCCAGGCTTTACTTTTTGAACTTGAAGCTCCTTGACATCAGAAGTTTTCACTGAAACAAAAACAGTATTTAAGGTTTAATGATGTCATTACATAAGGTAAATATTTAGTGAAAGTACTATAGATTCAAATATCCAAAATGTAACTCACCTGATGTTAAGAAAGAAAGACCGACGAAGAGTGTGATCATCGCTCCTGCTCAGACAAAGTGATAGTGAGGTAATGAACTTGTGTGTTCAGTAGAAGACCAGGTTCAGACTCACACCTGATTGGATGGTTTGAAGCTGTGGACTGATTTGATTGGTCCAATAGCTGTAATGAGATGTAAAGTCTCAGTAAAAAAAGGCTGTATGTAGACATCAAATAGTCGTGATGAGAAATGAAGCAGCACCACATCAACATTTTCAGCTGCAGTGAACTTGTTAAAATGTTTAAAGAACTGAAAAGGGAGTTGAAATCCAGATTCAGTGACGTGATGTCATACAAGGAGATTTTCAACTTCACTGATAAGCCTTGAGTAGTTGAATTACAGGTAATTGTTTTTTTTATTATTATTTTTTTTTTAATCCAAATCATGCTCACTTTTGAAGGAATTCTGACCAATCCTACTCTATTTCTCACAATATAATTGATCTTGAGACCCTGACAAGGATAAAGCATTTTCCCAAGTGAACGTTCTTTGTCCTGTGAGCTTCATATCTCTCACTCCTGCAACTTTTCTTTTGGGTTCAGCAGGATTCCAGTCCCAATGCAACCTCTAGTTTACAACCACAAGCTATAAATAAAAGATCTACTTGGCCTTGTCTCAGTGTTAAAGTGAGTGTGTTTTTATTTCATCTTGTATTGCCTGCATATTGGGATAAACTTTATGTAGTCCACTGTTAGTGTAAGGTGGGAAGGGAGAGGTGTACTTTCACAGCACTGGAGCAGTTTGGCTCAGCATAAGCCTCCATGGCTAAAAATCTTCTTACATGAGCGTAGCAACCTTACAGGTTCGGGCGGAAATGAGGAAGCAGGTGGCAGGCTTGGGAACAACTCAGAGGTTCTCCAATTTTTCATGTTCGCTTTCAGCAGTTTATTTTATTTGCACGCACACATGAGACTCTGTGCTGGATAGCTCTCTCTCTCGCTCTCTCTCGCTCTCTCTCGCTCTCTCTCTCTCTCTCCCTATCGAGGTGCTTGTCTCTCTCCTTTTTATCCTCGCCCAAGCTCACCGCAACACAGAACACTCGTTAGTAGAATTCCCAGCAGGAGTGCATTCCTTACCACTCACCTTCTCCGGCTCTACCCTCCATTCACAAACTGGCGCTCGACCACGCCCCCGCTTCCACAATGAGAATGACTTTTCTTTTGCAGGTTTTCCTGCACAATGACATGCCATCCTTCCAAAAAGTTTCCATCTCTTGAGAAGAAAAGGAAAATTTTGCAAACCTGTGTGGGCAAAAGTGACGTATGGAACTGTGCAATTAATCCACGGTTCAGAAGGAATTCTTCACTGTGAAGGCAAACCTGTGATTTTCATCCCCATCCTCAAACGAGCCCAGAATCATTTCTGGATGTGGACTCAACGACTTGAGCCAAATACTTTTAATGCATTTGAATAAGTATTAATGGCTGCAGCAGCATTCTGTCACATCAGTTCTTTCACTTTAACAGAAATAGCATTGTGGTTTCAAGTCTCAGCTAGAGACTGAGTGCTTTAGCCAGCAGCTCATGCTGACTTATTTTGCTTCACTTCAACAGTCTGAATGTCGTTATATTACAATTTCAGGCTAAAACACAAAAGAGATGAAGCTCATTGATGATACTGTGATAGATATGATATACAAACTGTGCTAGAGACTGGGCTCGATTGCTGTGAGGACTTGTCCACCTTATGAAAAAAGTTCTCACACTATGATTATTAAATGATTAAGCTGTAAAACATGTCTAGACATATGCATGCAAAACAGAGTGCTGCTGCAGTCTATGAGTCTGGCAGCTTCAGCACCTTTGATGTGGCAAAAACCATAATGGCCTCACGCTTGTGTTTGGTTTGAGACGTTTGTCCTCTAGTTTCCATCTCACACCAGAGTGTGTGTGTCAGTGTTAATGGAAACAACACTGTGGTTTAAAATGAGAGATATAAACTAAAGAGTTTGATTCTTTCTTTATCAGAACTGTAAGAGATGTGAGACTTTTAGAAATCCAGTGGTTCTGACCGAGACGGAGGTGCAGTAGGAAGCAGTGGCCACTTCAGGTCCAGAAATTTGGTGCATTTTTGCGTGAAGTCCATACCACCACCAAAACGATCGGGACCAGCTGAGCCAGGATTCATGGCTTAGGCTCGGTGTTTGGCTCTTCACAGATGTAGCGGCCCATCTCTCCAGTGTTCACACCTAAACACACACACATACACACACATTATGGGTAAATGTGACATGCAGAGATGTGCTAGCACAGTCCTGGTTTTTAATTTTACATTAACATAACAAACATAAGAAGCAAAAATTTAATTTTAAATAAAATTAAGTAATTTAAATAAAAATGAAAATTCTTAGCAAAGTAATAGATTTACAGAGCTTCTTGTTTTCTGGAAATTGTAAACTCTTTAATACAGATATATAATTGCACAGATCTGTGGGTATAAAAGATATGATACAATTTTGAACTGATTCCTGGCAAATCCCAAGAATCAGTCAGTCACTGCACCTGAACTGAGGCCCCGGTCATCAACAGCTGAAACTGAAAGGGGGGTTTAATGAGAGGAATGTGATATGGAGAGCCTTGGCCAGGGCAGAATCAATGAAATTACTTGTCGCTCAGGACTCAATGAAAGCTGTCCTGTACCCCAGGAAATGACCCCAGGACTCTGATGGCTATCCCTCTTCCTGGGACGAGCCCAAAGTGTTATGGGGCTAGGCGATAAGATGCTCAAGCGCATGGCCCGCTTGTCCGGGAGGACAATATATGGTGTGGAAAGGAGCCAAGTGTGGAGATGGATAAAAAAGACTCCGCCTAAAATGCAGCTGCCTAGAGCGGGACACAAACCGGCCTTTTTTCTGGCCGAACTTAAAGGCACCAAATGAGAGAGAAACAATCTCTAACTTAAGATAGCTGAATATTTATCTCTGAATGAGGATTCTCAGTCTATCCTCCTCTTTAGTTTTCTGCCTAATTCCTCTTTAATTCTGAGATCTCTTTTGTTTCTTTCCCTCAATAATTTCTCTCCCTTTCCTTTTCTTTCTAAACCTAAATATTTTATTTTATTTTATTTCTTTTTTTCCCTCTATTTACATATCCAAAATCACCGATCAGAGTAACGTGGCGCTGCTCTGTTACCTGGCACAGATCTATGTCCGCATGCGGAGTGAAGCATTCGGAGGGCTTATAAAGAGCCGCGGCCAGGTGCTGCACATTTACTGAGTCTGGGAGGCTGAACTCAAGGACAGCGCCAACTGAAAACGGATGTGCACAAGGGGCCAACCAAGGGATAAGGCCTAGAGCAATGGGGCTAGGCCTTGGGAAGCAGCCTTAGGGAAGAATACCTCCAAAGAGGTTATCGGATTAAACAGAGGAATGCATTCATTACACTCTTTAATTATAATCAGTATACTGAATGTTAATAGCTAATAGTGCATATTAATAGTTTCTGTTAGCTCTCTTATTCCTAGAAACATCATATTCTAATCTGAGCCTATAGCTTATTGGTGTAAGTTAGTAGAATATGTGAAATATTAAAAAAAACTGATGGACTTGGATTATGGCTCTTGAGGGTCTCATTAAAATGCTGCTGTGGCCTGGGCAGTGTGTGAGCTTGACATGCCTGGAGCTATATCTAGTATCCCTTAGATAATATGTAGTATCTAGTATATATGTATTTGGATGGGTCTTTGTGACCATTCTTTGTTTCAGCCAATGCTGCTGCATCCAGAGGTCCTAAGGAATTTTTATGGCAGTGCTGGCCTAAACCTTAGGAATGAGTTTGGTAGTTAGGGTCAACCTGTGGTCCAGTGAGGAGTCCTTCCTCATGCGGATGTGGGTGATGGGGGTCTCTTCCCTGCCCTGTAAGAAGTGTCTGGCAGTTATCTTAGAAGCTTATCTGATGATGTCAGGCATTTGTTTATGTTCATTCACTAAGATCCAATGACAATGTGGCAAACCTTTCTCTACCCTGGCAGTTAGAGAGGCACACTGTTATGAACTGGGACCTGGAATGCCATCTTAACTGCTGTTCACTACAACTCTCCCCTGAAGTCATTGATCTGGGTGATGTACTGAAAGAACAGCAGGGACAAAACACACACCTCACCTCATCCTTTGACCACTGGCATTTCAGTAAACTATAATTCAATAGTTCCTCTATACTAGATTTGGTGGTTATAAAAGTGATATATTAGTAACACTAAACAGGGTACACAGGAACCTACATTTAAAGAGAAAGGAAATCACGGATAGTCTAATGGGGTAAACTGTGAAGACTATTCAGTTACGTATTGTGACGGCGGGCTCGCGGCCCACGCACATAATTCTTCCATTGCTCCTCACACAACTGCTGGCAGGGTGCTGAAAGGACAGCGCCCTCTTCAGGACAACTGCCCCGTTAGCTGAGAGCGCCTGCCGTGCATCCTCTGTCCAGCCACTGCGCCACTGCTGCTTGCTTGCTGAGCTCCACCTACATGCCACCTTTCATCACTCCCTTCTTCACCTTCCCCCAGCCTCCACATCTGCCTCTCTGTGATCTCCCATGTCACAGTATACAGAATAAAGCAATGTGGATGTGTCTCATCACTGGATGCGTCTGCACCAAGAGGCCATAAGCGGACTGCTTGTCCATCTCAGTACAGATACCGCTTCTGCTAGTTGTAATTCTGTGAAGAACAATGAACACATAGCCAAAGTAAACACAAAAGCATAAGCATACAATCATCATACAGGACTAAGAAAGTTAGACATCATCTCAATGTGGGAGACAATATACTGTCTTTGTGCTGCCAACTCCTCCAGCAGCCTGACAGCTGCCATGGTATTACAGGGCTCCTTCATCCTGTAGTGTTTCTCCTTGGAATTCGTGGTGGAGGAGATGGAAAAATCTCTCCTCTCTGTCTTCCTCTCTCTGGCCACTCTGCCTGTCCAAAATCACTGGATGTCAAACCACTGTTAAAGGGGGTTTGACATCCAGTGTTTTAAAAAAACATGCAGTTTGTCATTTTAATACCCTTTTATTATTCATTAGCATACCATTTCATGCTCCTCTGTAAGGGCCATGATGGCTAACTGCATCGCAGAAGTCTTCTGGCCTTTCAACGCCACCGTGAGCAAGCCAAGTACAAATTTCCTAAAACAGTGCTGACTAGTACACAGTTCTAGGTGGATAAAGTGCCATATGTAACAGGTTTTGAAAAAAGCTATAATAGTGAAATGCTGACACTATGTATTTACTATGGTAGAGTATTAGCAGCAAGAGTGCAGGTAGGTCAATACAGTATTTTGTGTATGGTGTTTTAGCGACAATTTAAGAAAGAAATGTACAAAAAAATGCAAAGGGATTGGAATGGTGTTCAGCTGAGTATGAGTGTGTGTGTGTGTTAGTTGAGTCTCTGAGTATTGAAGAGTCTTATGGTTACACGATCTGGCCATGAGGGCCTGAATACTTTGGTACTCTTTGCCAGTTTGCATGAGGGTGCCAGAATGCTGGCGGTTTTGCAGATGCAGCGTTTGGTGTAAATGTTGAAGTACTCTCGTACTCGCTCACGCTAACTTACAAACTCCAAGGAGGGAGCTGTGGGAGCCATCACATTATGTTTTTCAATATTTTTTACAGGCTAATTTCCTTCCATGTTGAATGTCTTGTTTATCCCCCAGCCAGACCCATTAATACCTGAAGGTGTGAATGAGGGTGGAATGTGAAGTAGACAGGTAGAAAGTGTGTGTGTGAGTGAGAGAGAGAGAGAGAGAGAGAGAGAGAGACAGCAAACCATTGTGAATTAATTAAAAATCATTATGTTTTATTAAAAACACTAAGAGAAAAGATTGAACTTTGGGACAATTGCCATCTGAAACATATTGACCCTGCCTAACACAAACAGCAGTAAGTTACTATATATGGTGACCATTATGTCCAAAGGGAGCCCAAACAGGTGTGGAAAAAAAACATCTATTGTTTAGACTAGACTGTTTTTGCCAGACAAACTCTGAGAGACTGTACATCCAAACACAACTCATGTATGACATCAACTATGTTTTTTTGTGGCAAAATGCGGACAACAAATGTTACTGAAACATGAATGAAGCATTAGTTTGAAAAGATCATTTTTCAAGCTTTAGAATAAAAGTTAAACCAAATTGGGGTCAAATTCAGATGACCTCTGCCCTGTAAAACATGGCATAATTCATTGGCTCTTTAAATGGACAGATTTGGTTATATCTACATGTGCTTTTTACAAGGGGTGTACTCTCTTTTTGCTGGCAGGCCCACAAATTGAGAAATGTGTGTTTTTGGAGTTGAATTCTAGGGAAGTGTAACCAATTGGTAACTCTTTGCAGCTTTTCATCCATTTAACTATACCAGTTCTGGCTCCACTGTAAATGCCACTGTAAATGGTTACTTGTGCTTATTACCTATACCAATTACCTATATATCCTTGCAAAGCTCTTGGTTCAAGCTTTCAATATAAAACTTAAACCATGCCTCTATCACACACACAAGTGGAGGTAGGCCTGGTCATCACCACCTCCAGCACCACCAGACTGAACACCAGTGCTCCCCAGGGATGTCTGCTTAGTCCACGGCTGTTCACACTGCTGACTCATTCCTGTGGTGCAAAGTACATCTCTAATCACATCAAGTTTGCTGATGATTCTGCAGTTCAGTAACAATGACAAGTCAGCATACAGGGAGGAGGTGGAGCAGCTTTCATGAGATGATGGCTGACTTCATGTGATTACTCTTCAACAGCTGAAGCCAAGATGATGGCTGACTTCATGTGATTACTCTTCAACAGCTGAAGCCAAGATGATGGCTGACTTCATGTGATTACTCTTCAACAGCTTCTTCAGCTTCTTGAGGAAGTCAGCATACACAACTGCTGTCAACCAACACTCATCTGAATCAATGATCACTGCACACATTCACTTTATACTCATTCTATGGGACACTTTTTTTTGTTATTTGTTGCTTCCTGGTACTCTTCTTAGCCAAATGTTTACAGGCAAATATTTTGCACTGCTTCTCCCAAACATTTTTCTTTTCTCTTTATTTTTCTGTCCTGTATATTATACTAAAAAAATATCCCTCTCAGGCAGGGCACTTGGTGTTTCTTTTGTATTTGTTGTACTGTATTTAATGTCTGCACTTTTGTAGGTCTGGATGTTCACACACTTGCCTTTTTGCACATTATATGCTTTTGTTCTGATCTGCCAAGCTAAATTCCTGTGTACTTGTGAATTTGGCAAATAAATTGATTCTGATCCCGAGTAAATGATCCTCATATTTCACATGATCAGATACTTAAAGGTGGTCATGTTCTTTGCACTGCATCTTCCTGCATCTCATTCAACAGGAAATGATGCAACACTCATTTCCTCCACTCACACGTTCGCCCCATAGGGCCTCTGGTTCTTGTTAAAGTAGGTACAAACAGCACATCAGATTTTCAGACCATCATGTTTTACACTAAAAAAAACTTCACATCATTCAGATTCCTTATTTAATGATTTATCCTTGCTACTTGTATTTTTGATGATGAAGGCCCCTTAAAGAATTAGCTGTTTAATGTTGTAATATCACAAATCACATTATTATATAAGGCAATATAATCAAATTCAGAAAAATGTTATCAATAAGAAATTGTGTGAAAAATTGAGGCCAGTAGTTTGAACCTTTAACCACAGCATGTACAATATCGAGCTGCTCGTTCTTGTATATCTATTGATTGTAACATCATTTTCAGAAAATATAAAACATGATGCAGGCTGTCAGAGTTCTGAGAAATGCAACCAGAGCAGCCTGTTAGATACATTTATCAGAGAAATGCATTGCAGAGAAAATAACACACCTTAACTATTTACACATAACTCATTAACAAAATGACCTCGCATGCCTTTTAATACAGTTTTTGAATGAATTCTGTATTTTAAAAAATCAAATACATTTAAGTTGTCATGGATCATTTTACACTGCCATTACCCATCAATGTACCTTTTTTTTTCAAATTTGATTTCAGTGTCTGGAATTAAATGTTTGAGTTAATCGGTAGAATTACTGATTACTAATTATCTCATCATATATAACTTTAATCTTTTTTTAAATAGCAAATTTCCTCATTTTTGCCAAAGATTTAAATAAATAAAAATGCATTTGATATATCTGATGCTGCAGTTACATTTGAGGCTTTAGTCTCTTAATAAAGAATTCATGTTTTAAAAATTTATTCAGATACAATGTCTAAGCAAAACCTCATCCAACTCAAATTTATTTGAGGTAATTGGATTAAATTTTAGAAAGAATAATAACAATAATATTTTTAGTTATAAAGATAAGACTTTTAGAAAAAATGCATGTCTTTATATATAAAGACAGGATAATAATATACAATAAAGCTAATTATATTAAAGTTAATGGGAAATAATGAAAAAACACTGATTCTTACAATATTTAATTTTTTTTATTATGAATTCACTTTTTACAAACTGCAGTGAAAGTTTCTAATAGCGAAAACATTGAGTAATACATTGTAACTGTTTTTTTTTTTTTTTGGTTAAATGCACCATGTATGATCAAATAATGTTTGACTTATAGCAATAAATATTTAGCATCTGGTGCTTTTAAATCTAAATTCATTCATTTCTCTTTATTTTATTTTAACTTGTGCATAAACATCTTCATGGCTCTTGTCTCTGGATGTTCTGGAGGATGAAGGTTTCTTAGTAAAACTCACAGCTGCATAGTTCAAGACATCTTCATCATCAGCCTGATGAAGAACAAGAGCCGTTTATAAACCAGAGCGGATTAAAAGATTCACAAATTCTTATTTACTGTATTTTGTAAGATGATTTCAGTTATATTCCTACATGTCCTGTAGACTCGAGGACAGATCTGTATTTATTTAAAGAAAATCAATACACATGATAAAACACTGGATTACCTGATTTGTGTTATTTGGATGGTCTTTGGAAGCCCCTTTATAAAACAATAATAAATATCAGTAACATTTAACTGTAAGTGTTTTTATGATACTGATAAATTCATTTTAAAAATAATTAAAGCAAACAAACCTTTTCTTTGTTTAAGTAAAACTCCAACCAGAACCATGATTACAATAATAGATATTATATTGGAGGTTGTTAAAACAACAATCCAATGGTTATTTTCTGAAAAGATAAAGCAACATTTGGATCAGTATCACTGTAACTGTCTCTGAGTTTTCAACAGGAATATTTATCAAATGTCTTACCTTTTCCTTGAATTACTTTAACTTCAGTTCCATTAGTAAAGAGGATTTGTCCACACGCAGCCACAGCACAGTAGAACGTTCCATTATCAGAGGTTGTGAGCTTCCTCTTGGGGAGAGTGTAGACACAGCTCTGTGTAGGAGAACCAGCCTCAGAGCTGTTCTTACACTCATCACTGCCGTCTCCATGAGTGTGAATGATTCCTGGATGAGATTCTCCTGAGCCGTGTCTGAACCAGTACACACTCTGTTCTTCACAGCTTGAATTAAACGCTTGTACTGAACACTGGAGTGTGAGCGACTCTCCGTTCTCCATCACCGTTACAGTCGGAGGATGCCGTTTCATCTCCTCAGCTTTAACATCAGTTAGTAAAAATAAAATTATAAATAACGAGTGGTGTGAAATTAAATATAATTCTGGCTAAAGTGTTGATCTGGAATCAGTTTGAGTTCAGGAGCAGGTTATCAGAGTAAAACTGTTTACCTTCAACAACCAAAAAGGTTCCAGATCTAAAGCGTAGTGAAGATACCAGCCATTCTACACAGAAATATGTTCCTGTATCCTCTTCTTTGATTTCTTTAATGTTAAGATTAAACAATTTTTCATCACTAATCCTGAAACGTCCACCACCAAATCCTGCACCGGGTCTTACTGTCTTCTCCACCTGTCGCAACACGAACTGAGGCAATTTTCCAAAACTCTGTTTGAACCAAACTAAATTACCTTTGTAACCGGTCAAGTCATCACATTTTATATTTACAGTTTCTCCAGGCTTTACTTTTTGAACTTGAAGCTCCTTGACATCAGAAGTTTTCACTGAAACAAAAACAGTGTTTAAGGTTTAATGATGTCATTACATAAGGTAAATATTTAGTGAAAGTACTATAGACTCAAATATTCAGAATGTAACTCACCTGATGCTAAGAAAGAAAGAGCGACAAAGAGTGTGATCATCGCTCCTGCTCAGACAAAGTGATAGTGAGGTAATGAACTTGTGTGTTCAGTAGGAAACCAGGTTCAGAGTCGCCCCTGATTGGATGTTTTCAAGCTGTGGACTTATTTGATTGGTCCATTAGCTGTAATGAGATGTAAAGTCTCAGTAAAAAAAGGCTGTATGTAGACATCAAATAGTCTTGATGAGAAATGAAGCAGCACTACATCAGCACTTTCAGCTGCAGTGAACTTGTTAAAATGTTTAAAGACCTGAAAAGGGAGTTGAAATCCAGATTCAGTGACGTGATGTCATACAAGGAGATTTTCAACTTCACTGATAAGCCTTGAATAGTTGAATTACAGGTAATTGTTTTTATTATTATTATTATTATTATTATTATTATTTTTAAATCCAAATCATGCTCACTTTTGAAGGAATTCTGACCGATCCTACTCTATTTCTCACAATATAATTGATCTTGAGACCCTGACAAGGATAAAGTATTTTCCCAAGTGAACGTTCTTTGTCCTGTGAGCTTCATATCTCTCACTCCTGCAACTTTTCTTTTGGGTTCAGCAGGATTCCAGTCCCAAAGCAACCTCTAGTTTACAACCACAAGCTATAAATAAAAGATCTACTTGACCTTGTCTCAGTGTTAAAGTGAGTGTGTTTTTATTTCATCTTGTATTGCCTGCATATTGGGATAAACTTTATGTAGTCCACTGTTAGTGTAAGGTGGGAAGGGAGAAATGTACTTTCACAGCACTGGAGCAGTTTGGCTCAGCATCAGCCTCCATGGCTAAAAATCTTCTTACATGAGTGTAGCAACCTTACAGGTTCAAACGGAAATGAGGAAGCAGGTGGCAGGCTCGGGAACAACTCAGAGGCATTTTATTCTCCACTTTTTCACGTTCGCTTTCGGCAGTTTATTTTATTTGCACGCACACATGAGACTCTGTGCTGGATAGCTTGCTCTCTCAAGGTGCTTGTCTCTCTCCTTTTTATCCTTGCCCAAGCTCACCGCAACACAGAACACTCGTTAGTAGAATTCCCAGCAGGGGTGCATTCCTTACCACTCACCTTCTCTGGCTCTGCCCTCCATTCACAAACTGGCGCTCGACCACGCCCCCGCTTCCACAATGAGAATGACTTTTCTTTTGCAGGTTTTCCTGCACAATGACATGCCATCCTTCCAAAAGGTTTTCATCTCTTGAGAAGAAAAGGATGAACCTAATGGCTACCATTTTGCAAACCTGTGTGCACAAAAGTGATGTATGGAACTGCGCAATTAATCCACGGTTCAGAAGGAATTCTTCACTGTGAAGGCAAACCTGTGATTTTCATCCCCCATCTCCAAACGAGCCCAGAATCATTTCTGGACTCAACGATTTGAGCCAAATACTCTTAATGCATTTGAATAAGTATTAATGGCTGCAGCAGCGTCCTGTCACATCAGTTCTTTCACTTTAACAGAAATAGCATTGTGGTTTCAAGCCTCAGCTACAGACTGAGTGCTTTAGCCAGCAGTTCACGCACACTTATTTTGCGTCACTTCAACAGTCTGAATGTCTTTGTATTACAATTTCAGGCTAAAACACAAAAGAGATGAAGCTCATTGATGATACTCTGATAGATATGATATACAAACTGTGCTAGAGACTGTGCTCGATTGCTGTGAGGACTTGTCCACCTTATGAAAAAAGTTTTAAAAATAGGAAGAAATGGTTTTAAAGAATACTCTCACACTATGATTATTAAATGATTAAGCTGTAAAACATGTCTAGACATATGCATGCAAAACAAAGTGCTGCTGCAGTCTGAGTCTGGCAGTTTCACCACCTTTGATGTGGCAAAAACCATAATGGCCTCATGCTGGTGTTTGGTTTGAGACGTTTGTCCTCTAGTTTCCATCTCACACCAGAGTGTGTGTGTCAGTGTTCATGGAAACAACACTGTGGCTTAAAATGAGAGATATAAACTAAAGAGTTTGATTCTTTCTTTATGAGGACTGTAAGAGATGTGAGACTTTTATAAATCCAGTGGTTCTGACTGAGATGGTGGTGCGGTAGGAAGCAGTGGCCACTTCAGGTCCAGAAATATGGTGCATTTTTACATGAAGTCCATACCACCACCAAAAAGATTGGGACCAGCTGAGCCAGGATTCATGGCTTAGGCTCGGTGTTTGGCTCTTCATAGATGTAGCAGCCCATCCCTCCAGTGTTCACACCTAAACAAACACAAACACACATTATGGGTAAATGTGACATGCAGAGATGTGCTAGCACAGTCCTGGTTTTTAATTTTACATTTTATTTAAACATAAACATTACAATATCATTAACGTAACAAACATAAGAAGCAAAAAGCAAAAAAATAAAACCACCCGTAATTTAAATAAAAATGAAAATTCTTAGCAAAGTAATAGATTTACAGAGCTTCTTGTTTTTTGGAAAGTGTATACTCTTTAATTCAGATATATAATTGCACAGATCTGTGGGTATAAAAGATATGATACAATTTTGAATTGATTCCTGGCAAATCCCAAGAATCAGTGAGTCACTGCACCTGAAACCACCCCCCTCCCCAGACTGTTTTCACCTCCACCTCACTTACACCCCACTACACTTCCCCTCACTGCCCCCCTAGTCTTTCACAACCTTTCAGCCCAGTTCATTCATCTCAGTCCTCCCTCACCCACCTCTCCTTAACGACGAATCAGGTGAGGTGTGAACTAAGGAAGATAAAGGCAAGGAAGGCTGCAGGGCTGTCTGGAATCAGCCCCAGACTGCTCAGACACTGTGCGGACCAGCTATGTGAGGTGGTCAGGTACATGTTTAATCTGAGCCTCAGCCTGGAGAAGGTCCCAATCCTGTGGAAAACTTCCTGTGTGGTTCCAGTACCAAAGACTGCATACCCCAGGGAGCTGAACCAATTTAGACCTGTTGCCTTAACCTCCCACCATGGAGAGGATCATCCTCTGCCACCTCTGTTCCTTAGTGAGCACAGTGCTCGACCCACTGCAGTTTGCATATCGGCCTGGCATCGGTGTGGACGACGCAGTGATCTACCTGCTGCACCGGGCACTGACTCACCTGGAGACCACCGGGAGCACTGTGAGAGTCATATTCTTTGACTTCTCCAGTGCTTTCAACACGATACAGCCAGCACTGCTGCGTGGGAAGCTGGAGCAGTCGGG
>CM040993.1:18904981-18918232 GCA_022985145.1 Pangasius djambal
GAGACTTAAACACTGAGACTGTGTCTGAGCCCCGAACACTAAGTGGAAGGCTGTTCCATAACTGTGGGGCATTGTAAGAGAAAGCTCTACCCCCAGCTGTAGCACGCACTATTCGAGGTACCAATAAATAGCCTGCACCTTTTGATCTAAGTAGGCGTGGCGGATCATAAAAGACCAAAAGTTCGCTCAGGTACTGTGGTGCGAGACCATTCAGTGCTTTATAGGTCAATAGTAGCATTTTATAATCAATACGAAATTTGATTGGGAGCCAATCATGAGCTCTGCCCAGAATCAGTTCTGGGAGTGGACTGAATTATTAAAGCCAAGTATGCAAACACTCTTGTGCATTTGAAGACGTGTTACTGGCTGCAGCAGCAGCACTCTCTCACATCAAGCAGCGGTTTCACATGAACATAAATAGCATTGTGGTTTCAGGCCTCAGATAGAGACTGGGTGTTTTAGCCAGCAGCTCACACTGACTTATTTACCATCACTTCAACAGTCCAAATGTCCATTAGAATCTCAGACTAAGACACAAATGTATGAATTTCATCAGTGCTAATGTCCCTGAAAAAGATCATGTAGAATGTTGAGCACTATTTATTCAAACAGTGCTAAAGACTGTGCTCTGTCTGTGTGAGGCCTGGTATCCACCCAAAAGGACATAAGAGAGAACGAGTTGGTTTTAACTGAAGAATGCTCACATGATTTGGTAGCTTTGAACCATTTAATGAACCTGTAACATGTCCAAACTATTTTGTGCAAAGTGCTTCTGCAGCAAATCTTAAGTTTAGTTTTAAGTCTTGAGTTTAGTTTTAAGTGCCTGGCCCCTGGTATAACTCACTTGACTTCAAAAATTTTTCAAAGGCCCTCTGTTACCCTGGGGTGGCAGAACCACTCAGTTCAAAGACGATCAGATGCCGTCATAGTTCTGACCATGAACCATGCCGACCCGTGATCCGTGATGCGTTATTCCCATGACCTGCTGGTCATGGTGAGGGAAACCATGAGTCTTTGGGTGCCAGCAGGAGTATGGTTGCAAAGCTGAAACTTAAAGGAAGTGATGGAAGGGCACCACCAGGAGTAAACACAATATATGAAACCTGGCAGCCTGGACATGGAAAGGATTGACAGATTGATTGCTCTTTCTGAGACAGGAATACATCCTGCATGGGACACCAGTCCAGTGCAGAGCACCATGCACACACTCATTTAACCTGTAGGAACCTGGAGGAAGCTTACATGGAGAACATGCAGTGTGACATGGGTATGCCAGAATCAGCGTCGAACCACAGCTCCCATTATACAGCGTAGCCTACAAACATGTCTACCAAGGACTACAACACACCGCCATCACAAATACTCTCGCGTTCACCCAATTACTGATTGCACCTGGACTCAACCACCACAGCCACGTTCACAGTATATAATATATGCCGTGTGTTTTTCACTAGTTGTACCAAACCTTTGATTGTTTTTGCTATTTTGGTTTCCTTGCCTTGCTCTTGAAAAGCCTATCTTGAGTGCCTGACTTTTGCCTGCATCTTGACCCTACCTTGAATCTCGTTCTTGTTTTGATTTCCTGGATTAATAAAAACCTGTCAACCAGCACCTGCGTCCTTGTCTGCAAACCTGACAAAGAGAAAGGCTACACAGAGAGTAACCTGAGGTCAGGATCAAACCAGGGACCATGAAGCTGTGAGGCAGCATCACTGCTGCACTTACTGTCCTATACAAATGACTTCATACACATTGCATATTGTAGATTTCATTAATGAGGCAAAATGTAAATTTTGTTAGAAATTAAATACAATCTAATTTTTTAAGGATTGATTCAGTATTCCAAATTTAATTTCTAAAAACATGGAATGGGACAAGAAATTGATATAAACCAATTTTATGTTGTATTTCCTGCTAGTTTAACTTAAAAAAAAAAAAAAGCTGTATTCTATGTATTATTGTAGAATCACAGATCCAGATGTATGGGCTACTGCAAAAAGGACTACTCCATTATACACTGTCTTTACATTTTATTTAAACAAATTATAATTACACTGAATAATAGACAAGATATAAAAACAGCAAATATATTAAAGAATAACTTCACATCACAGTTAAACCAGTCATTCCACTATACAGCCAACATAAGCAATGAGTAATATTAAAACAGTGATGGGTTTGGGAGCATGTGTGAGGTAAATGAAATGAGTTTGCTAGTTATACAAAATATAAACTTTTAATTTAAAAAATGCAACTTGAAGCAGTATAGCACATATAAACATTTCTAAATCAAAGCACATTTCCTTTGATTTAAGCATACAGCGGGTCAATAAAATGCATAAAAAACTAGAATTTGTTTTGTCTCATACATCTTTGAGACCAAATACAGCTGTGCATTACAAGTACTTGTGCTATGTTTTTTTGAACATAAGAACATGAAATATTTTGCAACAGTCACTTAATACATAGGTATATGGGAACATTACAAAATACTGGCTCATCGAGATGATGATATGGTCTCAGTTGGTGTCTAAAAGTAGTATTTTGAGTCTTTGTAGGCCGAGACTGAGAAAAGACCATATAGAATTTCAGCAACAAGTTTATGCTTATTCAAGTTTATTCGAGTTTATGACGAGACAGAGACAGGTCTCAAGCATCACAACACTAATTAAAACTAACACATTGTTTATTGAATATTTAATTTGATCTTAATTTTAAAATGATGAGGACTACTGTAAAGATAATGAGCATGATGGCAAGAACTCCAACTCTAAAAACTGAGAGCAAGAACAGCACATGTGTCTGATCAGCACAATCTTACCTATTACTTTAACTTCAGTTCCATTACTAAAGAAGATTTGTCCACACGCAGCCACAGCACAGTAGAACGTTCCATTATCAGAGGTTGTGAGCTTCCTCTTGGGGAGAGTGTAGACACAGCTCTGTGTAGGAGAACCAGCCTCAGAGCTCTTCTTACACTCATCACTGCCGTCTCCATGAGTGTGAATGATTCCTGGATGAGATTCTCCTGAGCCGTGTCTGAACCAGTACACACTCTGTTCTTCACAGCTTGAAGTAAATGCTTGTAGTGAACACTGGAGTGTGAGCGACTCTCTGTTCTCCATCACCGTTACAGTCGGAGGATGCTGTTTTATCTCCTCAGCTTTAACATCAATTAGTAAAAATAAAACTATAAATAACGAGTGGTGTGAAATTAAATATAATTCTGGCTAAAGTGTTGATCTGGAATTAATTTGAGTTCAGGAGCGGGAAGTTTATCAGAGTAAAACTGTTTACCTTCAACAACCAAAAGGGTTCCAGATCCAAAGTGTAGTGAAGATTCCAGCAATTCTGCACAGAAATATGTTCCTGTATCCTCTTCTTTGACTTCTTTAATGTTGAGATTAAGCAGATTTTTATTTACACTAATACTGAAGCGTCCATCATTAAATCCTTCACCAGATCTAAATGAGCTCTCCCTTCCTCTCCCTACCCACTGAGGAACCTTTCCAAAACTCTGTTTGATCCAAACTAATTTATTTTTATCACTGGACAAGTCGTCACATTTTATAGTAACATTTCCTCCACTTTTTACTTTTTGAACTTGAAGCTCCTTCATGTTAGAAGATTTTGCTGAAACAAAAAAATATGCATTGTCAGTGATGATGTCAGTAATAAAGACAAATATATATATTGAAATTATTTTATAATTGTATATAAAAAATATACAAAATGTAACTCACCTGATGTTAAGAGACAAAGAGCGACAAGGACTGTGATCATCGTTCCTGTTCAGACAACGTGACAGTGAGGTAATGAACTTGTGTGTGCAAGATTAAACCAAGTTCAGAGTCACCCCTGATTGGATGTTTTGAATCTGTGGTCAGATTTGATTGGTCCAGTGGCTGTACTGAGAACTGATGGTGGAGTTTGAGCCCGGATGCAGTGGCATGATTTTGTATAATCAGATTTTCTACTTCACTGAGAAACCTTTCCATGTGGCTGTTGTCTTTGACAGCAGTTATTATGGAATGTGAATTTTTCTGAGGACATTTTAAAACAATAAACACTAAAAAAGTGAAAAAGGGAAACAGTGTGCACAGTTGTGTACTTCCAAGTCCACCTGCTCTAGAAGGGTTTTTTTTCTTTAAAAAAGGATTTTATTGTTTAAATACAGCAAACGTAGGCCATCCACATCAGATCTGCCTGAAACCCTCACTGGAAAGTTATGACACAGGCTAAATGTAAGACATTCGACATGGACAAGGTTGAGCTTGTTCACTGTGTTGAGTTCAGAATGTTTAGTTGTTTTTCTTCCAACATTAGTAATAGTCTACATTTCACACAAATAATTAGCACTCTGACAGAAAAGATGGCAGGATTAGAGGTACACATCCAGACCCCAGAGAATACGAGCAAGTGTGAGTGCAACAAGGTTTCGATAAGGGAAAGGCTAAGATGGTGAACCCCCAACTCCAGCATTAGAGCCCTCGCAGTGGAACAAAAGGGTGATCTGGTGGCATCGTTGCAAAGCCAAATGTAATGCTAAGACTCACACACAGGAGCCCCACTCCTCTCCCGTTTATATGTCCCAGAAGATTGTTCTGCTCAGTGAAGTACCCACTGAAGCCTGAAAGAGCTCTGGGTATAGAAGACTCTTTTCTATGGCACATGCAATTAGCTAGGCCTTTAGGGTCATCAGTAATTTTAGTTAGCTGTATACATGGAGCCAGGGCACCAGACATTGATCTTGGGAAAGCACAGGTTCTCTAAAATATTTAGGTAGTTATTCATGTAGGAGCTAAAGATATATGCTTTTGTTAGTCAGAGGTTACTAATAGTAACATTGTAAAGGTGTGGAAATTAATGAAGGTGATGTCTGATGCAGTAATATGCTCTGGCCCCATCCAAGTGGGGTGGTGTAGCTTACAGCAGGTGATGTAGCTTACAGCAGGACACCTTTAGATGGCAAGTCTGGCCTTTTAAGGGCAGGATGGCATCCATCTCAGGCCTAGTTGGTGACAATCCAGAGCCAAGGCCAGGGGGCAGACAAGCAGGCTAAACCGACCGTCTGATAGCTGCCTTGAGTCATCACTTGGATTCCACCATATTGAGATTGTGTCTGTTCCCAGGACAGGCAAAACTATAGAAATACTCAGTTTGTTATAATAACCTAATTAACATAAAATTAAATCATTCTGAATTCACAGCTTAAAATGAAACTATTATTGATCAGGGTTTTAATAAACTTTGACCAAAAGTTTTGTAGCATTTAATGAAGCTAGGCCTCCCAGAAGTTACAGTATATACAACGGTATCATTGTATGAATTCATTTGAAGGTCTTTATACTAATATAACATTCCACTGAACCCTGGTGCAGTCCACATCATGTGTGGAAGCTGTCCACTCAGTATTGCACACAGAGTAACGTGATTAGTTCAACTAAAATGTTGCTTTCAGTTTCAAGTTTTGTGGTGGTGGGGAAATGGCTGTTATGGTTAGCTGAGGAGACTGAACACTGTTGTATGAAAAAGCGCTTTCATGAGTGTAAGTGCTAGCATTTAAAACATCACAAAGCATGTTTCGTGCTGGCTTGCATGGCTAAAAATCTTAAGAGAATGGCCCCTCATTTGCAGGCATTCCTCCATGATGACATGCCGCTGGTTGGTTGCGTTGGTACGAAAGAAAAATAAAAAAGAAAAGAATGAAACCAGTGCCTCTCATTTTGCAAAACGTCCTGCTCAAAAGTGACAAATTTCACAATTAGTCCATGATTTAGAATGAACTCGTCTGTGTGAAAGCAAACTTACGATTATGAATCTGCCCCTAAATGAGCCCAGAATCAGTCCTGGGAGTGGACTCAAGTGTTCAGGCCAAGTATGAAAATACTCTTAATGCATTTAAAGTAGTGTCACTGGCTGCAGCAGCATGCTCTCATCACACAGTGGGCTTCACATGAACAGAAATAGCATTGTGGTTTCAAGCCTCCAATAGAGAACGAGTGTTTTTGCCAGCAGCTCTGACTAATTTTGCACCACTTCAACAGCCCAAATATCTTTGTTATAATCTCAGGCTAAGATAAAAATGTATGAAGCTCATCAGTGAGAATGTTCCTGAAAAATATTAAGTATTGTACACTTTGAATAAAAAGATTCTGCTCTGTGTGAGAAACTTTTATAACCTAGAAAGATTGGTATTAAAGAATAATCTTACACCTTTTATAGATACTAGTCATTTAATTATTAACCTGTGACATGTCCAAACTTATTTGTGCAAAACCTTTACACTAAATGCTGCTGCAGCCTGAGTTTCAACACCTTTGATGTGGTAAAAAGTTTAATGGTCTCATGCTGATGTTTGGTTTGAGACTTTTGTCCTCTAGTTTCCATCTCACACCAGAGAGTGTGTGCCACGGAAAGTACTGTGGTTTAAAGTGAGAAATAAACATGTTAAGCCCCACTCTTAGAACACACACACACACACATTATATATATATATATATATATATATATATATATATATATATATATATATATATATATATATATATATATATATATATATATTTAAAAGGGCGGTGTGTGTGTGTGTACACAGTATACAGAAACTTTGAGAAACTTTGGTGACACTATTTACAACAGACAACCAAACAAGTCAAGTCAAGTGGGTTATCATTCCTCTATATAGACTGTATACATTGGAATTGAAATGTCATTTCTCAAGGACCATGGTGCAACACAACAGTTTGCAAGACTACATAAAGTACAAATACACAATGAGATGAGTGCAGGAAAATAGATACACAGAACAGGGGTTATAAATTATTGGTAGGCTAGCAGCAATACATTTAGTGTTCCATAAAGTGTCTGATGCAGCTTTGTAAGGTGCAGGTGTGCAGTGGAGTCATACTAAGTTAGGAGTTTGACTAGCCCAGGTGAGTTTTGGGAGGCAGAAGGGTGTTGAGTAATCTGACTGCCTCGGGGAAGAAACTGTTGCAGAGTCTGCTGGTGGAGACATGGATGCTGTGCAGTTCCCGGACACGGTGAGACAGCTAATATCAGGGGACAGCAAATGGATTAAAAATAAAAAAACAGGTAAATGGTCATACACAATCAGAATCCCAAGAAAAGAGAAAATCACAAGTGAGATGAGCATGTTCCCTCATGTAGGCTCCCTTAATACCACTGCGGCGATGACGTACTTGCACCTGCAGAGGGCGGGAGATGAAGTAGCCAAAACCTGGAAGCAACATGGCAGCACTTAGACAGAGGCCTGAACACTCACACACACACAGGAAATGGCCAGAGCATTACACACAAAAGAGTTTGATTTTTTTTCAGGGCCTTAAGACATGTTAAAGTTTTATAAATGCTTGGAACATTTCTGTTTAGGCTCAGGTTCAATTACTGAAGTGTGTTTACTTTTAATGCCATAAAACCGAAGCTCAGAGACAAATTTCTTTACCACCAGCTGCTAGCAAACGTCCTAAAACACTAGTAACTTAGAGTTCTGTCCTTGGTCACTATGGACAACACGGCCATCCCGTGTAGAGAGGGCTTACTCCCTGGGATGGCTGATCCCCCAGTTTGGTTCCCATCAACTTTGTTTTAGTGTCAATAGGAGAAAGGGATGTTAGGCCGAACACCCTGCCTGGCCCCAGCACCAGCATCACTGTCAGTTTTTTCTCTTCCGGCTTTCCTTTTCACCTCCCTCTAGTTTTGAAGCTCTACTTGACACGAATGTTGAAAACATCATCCACTCTTTCTGCCTCCCCGGCCTGGAGGAGAATGGTGGGTGCTGACAGGAGGAAACTCATGTAGAAAAGTATGAAGTGCTAGATTTTCCAGTACATTGTCTGGGAAATGGAGAGCAGTAATGGATGTCTGCAGTAAAGATGCCAATACACTCTCTTCTCTGCTCACATGCTGATGAGTTCTCTCTCATGGCTTCACTTGAATTCTGTCCACCAAACCTCTGTTGAAGTGCTGACAATAGCTGTTCAAAACCTCTGTTTTGCTCAGGTTCCAAGTCTAAAACAATGTGTAGAGCACACCTTTCCAGGCCTGAGCCACCTGGACTGCCAGCTCTTCTTCTTCATATCCACTCATCCAGGCTTCCTTCTTAGTAATTGTGAGAGATTTGGCTCCCAGGTGGGTGTATCATCATCACTTTTGGCCATATGGTGTATTTGCCATTATTAGTTATCACACAGTGAAAGCCTTGTTGTGTCTCTATGGTGCTCCCAGCTGAGACATTTAATTAATCAATAAATCCAGGCCTTACAAGTTTACAAAAAAACAAGAATTATCGAAAACAACTGCTCAGATGAATAAAACAATTTAATGTTTGGTGTGCTCAGGCAGTGCCATTACTAAGGCTCATCCCACACCCTGGCCTTCCCAGTCCAGGTTTTAGGAATCCTCCTGATCTTGTGTGTACATAGTGACAGCCACAAAGGCATGCTACACATTTTGTGGAGATATTTAGGGGAAAGCTCCCGTGTGTCACTGCTGGAAAGCTTCTACTCATGAATACCTCTACCGCTGCCTCATCTGCCAGCCCCACTCATGACAACTACTTCCTGGCCCATGACAACAGGGGAAAGAAGGTGGGTGTTCATGAATTCTTCTAACACATCCAGACAGAGGGCAGGTTTGTCCAAGTAGGCAAAAGATTGATGCTGGGCCAAGTCCTAGTTATCAAAGGGACACTCTGAATGGAATGGCCTCTCCCTACCGAATATATTTTCATCAAATTTGCCCTCCTATGTTCCCTCCTGAATTTACCTATTGAGCACTTGGTCCTCCAACTCGGTTCCTTTTAATACATTAATGTTGCTATTAAGACACTAACATAAACTGATATCCTTTACTGCATTGTTAAACAAAATACAATCTATGGCCAAAAGTATGTGGATACCTAACCATCACACCCATATGTGCTTGTTGAACATCCCGTTCCAGATTTATTCCCCCTTTGCAATTAAAACAGTCTCCACTCTCCTAGGAAGGCATTCCATTAGACTTTGGAGCGTGAGGATTTTGGCTGTGGGGATTTGCCCACTCTGCCACAAGATAATTATTGAGTCAGGCACTGATTTCAGGCAAGGAGGCCTAGGATGCAGTTGGTGTTCCAGCTTATTCCAGTTCCCCTTCAGGAACTCGAGCTGCGTCAAAACGCTATGGGAACGCTATTCGCGCGACCGCGCCCTGAATCAGGTGTATATAATCAGTCCAAAGGATGGGCGGGACGCCACGGGCGTGGCGACGCAACGACCTGGAAGCTATAAAAGGGGCAAACAGCGGGCGCCGCGCCAGCTTCTGAAAAATGAAGCAAGCGCTGCAGGGATGCCGGAAGTGTGGCACTGAGACGCAGCGTCTCGTTCCCTCGGGGAACCATGGTTACATACGTAACCTAGAGACGTTCTTCTACGCCAACTTCGGCAAACCATTTCTTCATAGAGCTTGGTTTTGTGCACAGGGGCATTATCATGTTAGAACAGGTTTGGGCCTCTTGGCTCCAGTGAAGGGAAATTTTAATGTTACAGCATACAAAGACATCCTATGCTATTGTGTGCTTCCAACTTTGTGGTAACAGTTTGGTGAAGAACCACATATGGGTGTGAGCATCAAGTCTCTACTAACTTCTGGCCATATGGTGTAGTTGCGCTTATTATTTTTCCTCATTTTTTGTATTTATCAAATGCATAAGTGAAATACTGAAATGGGCATACTGAAATGGATCCAGTGTGGTGGGAAGACTGCTCTTTATGTGTTTCATGACTAGCTGCTCGAAGCACTTCATGATAGATGTGAGTGCAACAGGCTGGTAATCATTCAGGAAGGACACATATAATTTCTTCAGCACAGGGGTGATGGTGGTCATCTTGAAGCACACAGAGTTGACTGCTTGGCGCAGGGAAATATTGAAGATGTCTGTGAAGACATCTGCAAGCGGATCAGCACATTCCCAGAGCATCCGGCCAGGCATGTTGTCAGAACCTGCAACTTTCCGTGGGTTAACTCTGAACAGGGCTTTCCTGACATCTACTGCTCGGTACTGAAAGTACTCGTAAGTGGGAGTTGGTGTGGTCTTCCATGCTGGCATGTTGTTCGGTGCTTCAAACCTTGCATAGAAATCAGTGTGTCTGGTAGCGAGGCATCACCATCGTAGACAATTGATGTATCTTTGTAGTCTGTGATAACCTTGCCACATACACCTTGTGTCATTGGTGTTCATGAAGTGACTGTGGATTCTGTCTGTGTAGTTGCACTTTGTCTCTCTGATAGCCCAAGACAGATTGGCCCTGGCTGTGTGGAGGGTTGCCATGTCATCAGACCTGGAGGAAGTGTCTCAGGTTTTCAGCAGTGAGCGCACTTCAGCAATCATACACGGTTTCTGGTTTGCATGTGTGGTGATGGTCTTGAAGGAAGTCACATCATCTATGCACTTGCTGATGGTGCCAGTCACTGATGCTGTGTATTACCCCAAGTCTGTGGTGTTGTGGTGTGTAGCAGCCTCTGAACATATTCCAGTCTGTGTGTTCAAAGCAGTCCTGAAGTGCTGAGATGGCTGCCTCAGACCAGGTTCCACCTGTTTCAGAACCGGTTTGGAATGTTTAGGGGGTGGTCTATATGCTGGGATTAGCATAACAGAGCAGCCAGCTGCATCAGGCCATACCATGGGATACTCTGCATCAGACAATACCACGGTCCTAGGGCCTGGTTCGCGTAGCAGCCCGAGGTCGCGTAGCTCTTCCCGCAGTCCAACATTTATTCCTCCTGAGCTTTGTCCTCCAATGTCCAGCAAAAGTTGGCAATGATAGACATGTTCACCCACATTTTTCTTTTCTATGTATTTTTCTTGGTGCACTTGGTGTTTCTTTTGTATTTATTGTACTGTATTTAATATCTGCACTTTTGGAGGTCTGGATGTTTACACACATGCCTTTTTGCATGTTATATGCTTTTGCGCTGATCTGCCAAGTTAAATTCCTGTGTACTTGCGAATTTGGCAAATAAATAGATTCTGATCCCGAGTTACACTTACAGGTAGTTCACACCAGTTAACAGATATGTAGTTGGCCTGATCGAGTTCAAACGTGCATGTACCAGAACTATGTGTATATCGTCAAATGATGTGAAATTTGGTGCAGAAAGTGAAATGAGAAACATGGTGCTTAAAGTGAAAGCCGTTAATAAATGATCCTCATATTTCACATGATCAGATACTTAAAGGAGGCCATGTTCTTTGCACTGCATCTTCCCGTATCTCATTCAACAGGAAATGATGCACCACTCATTTTCTCCACTCACACGGTCACCCCATAGGGCCTCTGGTTCTTGTTAAAGTAGGTACAAACAGCACATCAGATTTTCAGACCATCGTGTTTTACACTAAAAAAACCTTCACATCATTCAGATTCCTTATTTAATGATTTATCCTTGCTGCTTGTATTTTTGATGATGAAGGCCCCTTAAATAATTAGCTGTTTAATGTTGTAATATCACACATCACAATATTATATAGGGCAATATAAAAAAAATTCTGATAAATGTTATCAGTAAGAAATTGTGTGAAAAATTGTGTGAAAAATTGAACCTTTACCAATAGCATGTACAATATCGAGCTGCTCGTTCTTGTACATCTGTTGATTATAATGACCTCGCATGCCTTTTAATACAGTTTTTGAATGAATTCTCTATAAAAAAAATCTAATATATTTTTGTTGTCATGGATCATTTGACACTACCATTACCCATCAATGTACCTTTTTTTCAAATTTGATTTCAGTGTCTGGAATTAAATGTTTGAGTTAATCGGTAGAATTACTGATTACTAATTATCTCATCATATATAACCTTAATCTTTTTTAAAATAGCAAATTTCTTCATTTTTACCATAGATTTAAATTAATAAAAATGCATTTGATATATCTGATGCTGCGGTTACATTTAAGGCTTTAGTCTCTTAATAAAGAATTCATGTTTTAAAAATCTATTCAGATACAATGTCTAAGCAAAACCTCATCCAACTCAAATTCATTTGAGGTAGCTGGATTAAATTTTAGAAAGAATAATAACAATAATATTTTTAGTTATAAAGATAAGACTTTTAGAAAAAATGCATGTCTTTATATATAAAGACAGGATAATAATATACAATAAAGCTAATTATATTAAAGTTAATGGGCAATAATGAAAAAACACTGATTCTTACAATATTTAATTTTTTATTATGAATTCACTTTTTACAAACTGCAGTGAACGTTTTTATTAGCAAAAACATTAAGTAATACATTGGAACTGTTTTTTTTTTTGGTTAAATGCACCATGTATGATCAAATAATGTTTGACTTATAGCAATAAATATTTAGCATCTGGTGCTTTTAAATCTAAATTCATTCATTTCTCTTTATTTTATTTTAACTTGTGCATAAACATCTTCATGGCTCTTGTCTCTGGATGTTCTGGAGGATGAAGGTTTCTTAGCAAAACTCACAGCTGCATAGTTCAAGACATCTTCATCTTCAGCCTGATGAAGAACAAGAGCCGTTTATAAACCAGAGCGGATTAAAAGATTCACAAAGAAGTTATTTACTGTATTTTGTAAGATGATGTCAGTTATAATCCTACATGTCCTGTAGACTTGAGGACAGATCTGTATTTATTTAAAGAAAATCAATACACATGATAAAACACTGGATTACCTGAGCTGTGTAATTTGGATGGTCGTTGGAAGCCCCTTTATAAAACAATTATAAATATCAGTAACATTTAACTGTAAGTGTTTTTATGATACTGATAAATTAATTTTAAAAATAATAAAAGCAAACAAACCTTTTCTTTGTTTAAGTAAAACTCCAACCAGAACCATGATTACAATAATAGATATTATATTGGAGGTTGTTAAAACAAAAACAATCCAATGGTTATTTTCTGAAAAGATAAAGCATCATTTGGATCAGTATCACTGTAACTGTCTCTGAGTTTTCAACAGGAATATTTATCAAATGTCTTACCTTTTACTTGATTTACTTTAACTTCAGTTCCATTAGTAAAGAGGATTTGTCCACACGCAGCCACAGCACAGTAGAACGTTCCATTATCAGAGGTTGTGAGCTTCCTCTTGGGGAGAGTGTAGACACAGCTCTGTGTAGGAGAACCAGCCTCAGAGCTCTTCTTACACTCATCACTGCCGTCTCCATGAGTGTAAATGATTCCTGGATGAGATTCTCCTGAGCCGTGTCT
>CM040993.1:18955788-18967942 GCA_022985145.1 Pangasius djambal
ATTCACAGACTGATTTTTGTATTTTTGCCTTTGGCCTTGTTTTTTGACCTTGATTTTCTGGATTATAATTTGGACACACAGGAACTGCTCTTAGTGATTTTTTTTTTTTTGCCTCTGATTGTGATTTTTGCTTTTGACTTTTTGCTGGATCTGCTGTGCTTTTGCTTATGGTGTTTTTGGATTTTCTGGAATAAACTCTGTGGAACTTTACTTGTGTTGCTCTGCAATTGAGTGTACTCACCCTCTGATAGCCCATTGGATTAGTGTTGATCTGGAGTGTTGACGTGGTGTACTCCATGTACTAGGACTTCATGCTGAAGCTCAGAGAGCAATGGAACGCTAGAAAGCTCAAGTGAACAGAGGAGCATCGCATACACTTATTCTACTTTAGTCCTATTTTATTTTTAATTTTGTACCCAGGTGTTCTGTTGATACTTGACCTTCCTCATAAGATGTTACTTGGTTATTTATCATTGAAAATACAGAATTTATTGTTTATATTTGATAATATTTATATTTCTAAAACCACAGGCCAGGACACACAGCAGTGTGGAAGCTGGAACATGCGCACCTTTGTCTTCGGTTCAACCTGATGCTAGCTTGATGCTAACTTCCCCAGCAATGTTTGCTAACAGCGCTGTGTTCGCTGTGTGTAGATGTGTGTGTTTAATTTGCATAATCATGCATATTTAATGAGGATGAAGTTGTAGAGATGCTCCACTGATGCTGCACTTTGTGGTGGCTGTACTGATGCTGAACTCAGCTTCTAAGTGTTAACTGCAAACTTCCACCTCATAACTAAACAGTAGCATTAGGCACGACTGTTCTCTGCAATTATTTCCAAGTACTTGCACTTCACTGCATTATCTGTCATTATCATTATTATTATTACTGTATCAGACTGTTATTTGCACATTATTACTATTTGCACATCTGCATTTCTATCCACTGTGTGTATCCACTGCATCATACTGCATGCATCATGCTGTTTACCTCCACCTGTATACTGTTTATCTTTATTCTTATTTATTCCATTTAACTCAATTGCCATTTGCATTACTGGTTATGCATCATACTGTTTACATTTACCTGTACACTGTTAACTTACTGCACCATAACCTCGTTACCTCATTTAACTTATTTTCTATTTGCTCTACTGGTTGGATGCTGACTGCATTTCTTTGTCTCAGTACTCGCACTCTGACAATTACAATAAAGCTGAACCTAATCTAACCTAAAAGATGGTGATGATGAGGATCAGTTCTGCTGAAATAGAATGGCAAGAGCAAGGTAAGAAAAGTATTTTTTTTTACTCAACACAAATGTTTTAAAAGTCTAAAACGACACATACAGTGAGTTTAAGGTGAGGTTATACGTTTTTTATATTCAGGCATTCACAGTGTGCATTTTTAATGCCAATATTTCCAAACAAGGCCAGAAGATGGCGCTTCATCTCTTCAATTTTATCAAATACAGCATTTTCCCCTCCAAAATTATGTATTCACGCTTTACTTAGGAGTTATATCTAGAATTAAAACTTAGTCTGCAAGATATTAATGTCCACAGTACAGTTATGAAGGAGTTAATTTATCAGTGATGCAGGTGAATGTGATGTCACAGTGCTTTCAGAAACTTTACTGAAAACATTGTTTTTAATAATATTACAAACGAGTTAAACACATAAAAACATTTTTGAAATGTGGAAAGAGCAGTTTTGCATTATGGGTAGTGAAACAGGCAGGGTGTGTGTGTGTGTGTGTGTGTGTAAGTAACAGGCAGACTGGATTATGTGGTTAACTGTATGAAACGACTGAAATACGACTGACGAAAGCAGAGCAACTAAAACAAATTAGAATACAGACATAAAAGACAATTTACAAAAACAAATTATATATTTTCCAGGAGAAAGAGACTGGCATGGAATTACACAAAGATAAAATGTATGAACTCAAAGAGAAGATAATCTGAAAGAAAAGGTGGCATCTTCCCTCCCATCGTTCTGGTCAGTATCAGCCCTCCATCACTCATTCTCTTAAAATGTAATAGGAAGAAGAGTGTTTCTCTTGACAAAAAAAATATATAATTTGAAGCAGAATGAATGTTTCTCTTGACAAAACAGGTATTGGGAAGAACAATGAATGTTTGTTTGACAAAACAAAGCCATGAAACTGTAACTGAACTGGATGAGCAAGATGCCTAACCATACCCAGTCACAGAGCACATTCTCAGAAAGCACTGACTCAGGAACCCATCTCTTTTTGTTTCAATTTTAGAATTTTCACAAGGGGCACAAGTCTCAATGCTAGTCTGGTATTACTCAGGCTTGTTGGTTGCTAGTTGGCTGGAGTAACCTGCCCACCCTTGTTAGGGGGTGTGGGCACATAGACCTTGTTTTTACAAGCTAGGTCAAGCTGTAGACTTGTGCCTATGTTAAAATTCTCACAATCTTTTTTTCAATCCTTCTTTGCTGTTTACATTTTTTCTAGACATAATAATGCTGCATTAAGATCATCCTAATGTAGTTACAGTGCTCTCCATAATGTTTGGAACAAAGTTTAAAGAGAGTTTTATAATGAGCATTTTTATACTTTTTAATTTTACCGTATACAAATGACAGTAATTTTTATACATAGCCCCCATAATGTTTGGGACATAGGGCTTCACGGTGTTTGTGATTACGCAGGTGTGTTTAATTGCATCAGTAGTGCAGGTATAAGAGAGATTTCAGCATCTAGTCTTGAGTCTAAGCTTTTGGTCACTGTTGCAGTCTGCTTTTGCTGTTTGTCAACATGAGGACAGTAAAAGAAAGTAAAAGAAACCATTAAAAGTTTGAGAAACAAGAAGAAAACAGTAAGATAACCTTATGCTTACAAAATCAACTGTTTGAAACATTAGTCAAGTCATGTTATGTGAAGTCAAGTGGGTTTTTATGGTCATTTCTCTATAATAGCTTGTTTACATTGGAACAAGATGTTGTTTTTCCAGGACCATGGTGCAACACATGAAAGTACACACAACTTCATAAAGTGTAGATACACAACAGTGTGAGATATGTGCAGGACAATAAATACACAGGACAATTTGCTATGAAAACCCCTAAAAAAGATCTGGTCCAACCAATTAACTTCACCAACCAGCATGTGGCAGACTCCCCAAACACATGGAAGAAGGTTCTCTGGTCAGGCGAGTCTAAAATTGAACATTTTGACCATCATGGGAAACACAATGTGTGGCGCAAACCGAACACTTCCCATCACCCCGAGAGCATCATTCCCACAGTGAAGCATGGTGGTGGCAGCATCATGCTGTGGGAATGCTTTTCATCGACAGGGATTGGAAAACTTGTCAGAATTGAAGGAAAGATGGATGGCACTAAATACAGAGCAATTCTTGTGGAAAACCTGTTTCAGTCTGCTGGAGATTTAAGACTGCACAGACTGAGGTGTGGAGTTCAGTAAATGCCAGGCTTAGGGAAGTTGCACAACTGGATCAACTAGCAAAGGCTGAACCACCTAAGAAAAACCAGCTCTCATGGTTGCTTCAGAGTCTGACACTGATGAAGAGATGGGCGCTATCAAAAAATGTGTGGAGCACTACAGGACAGAGCCTGCTATCGGCACGGAGAACAGCATTGTTAACTTTACTGTAAAGCACACAGCATTGTTAACTTTAGTGTAAGAGCACTGTAACAAAGTTTGGACTCTGTAGTTTAGTAATATACTATCTATACATTTGATCTGTCCATACTTTCTTCCCTCCCATCATTCTGGTCCATCTCCATTCTCCATCTAAAATGGAATGGGAAGCAGAACGTCCCTAGGTTACGTCTGTAACCATGGTTCCCCGAGGGAACGAGACGCTGCATCAAATAACGCTTTGGGAACGCCTCTGCGTGACCACACTCTGAATCACGTGTAATCCGTCCAACGGAATCGCGTGACATCACCGGCGGGATGATGTAGCGACCCGGAAGTATAAAAACGCATGCGGTGGAGCCGGCGCCAGCTTCAGAAGAGTGAAGGAAGCACCGAGACGCAGCATCTCGTTCCCTCGGGGAACCATGGTTACAGACGTAACCTAGGGACGTTCCCCTTCGGGAACTTGAGCTGCGTCAAATAACGTTTTGGGAACGAGTATCCAACCCCCACCAGACTGACAAATCCCTGCCTAGTGTGGAAGGGCACAAATAGGTCGAGACAACTGAGGAGCCGGGAGCAGCATCGAGGTCAAGGCTATAAAACCTGAAAAAAGTCAGAGGGGTAGACCATCCCGCAGCATTGCAAATATCCTGGAGAGAAACACCAGAGAAGAAGGCCTTGGAGGCCACCATACTTCGAGTAGAATGAGCCTTGACCCCGAATGGAGAGGGGAGATCAGAGGACTCGTAAGAAGTAGTGATAGCATCCACTATCCACCTGCTGAGGGTCTGCTTGTTCGCAGGAAGACCCTTCTTATAAGGACCATACCAGACAAATAGCTGGTCCGACTTCCTCCACAGGGCAGCCCTGTGGACGTATGTGTCCAGTGCATGCACTGGACACACACAATTAAGCTTTTCCTGGTCCTGGTCCCGAAAGATAGGTGGAAGTACGACTGGCCATGGAACCACAGAGGGCATCTTAGGAACATACCTTGGTCTGGGGTAAAGGAAGGCTCTGGCCATGCCAGGGGCAAACTGTAGAAAAGAGGGGGCCACAGAAAGAGCCTGAAGGTCACCGACTATCTTCAGGGAAGAGATGGCTAACAGAAATACAGTCTTGACTGTAAGAAATCTCAAAGACACCTCCTCCAAAGGTTCAAATGGAGGTTTAGAAGGGGCCTCTAAAACCATGGCCAAATCCCAAGAAGGCACTCTAGGTTGTCCCGGGGGCCTCAGCCTCCTGGTACCACGGAGGAAACTCGTCACTAATGGGTTTCTTCCCAGAGATTTCACACCCAGCGGAGCATGATACGCAGCAATAGCAGCCACATGAACTTGTAAAGTGGATGGTGATAACCCAGTGGCAAACTGCTCTTGCAGAAATTCCAGCACTGAACCAACTGGGCAGTTAACTGGTTCTAACTGACGGTTTTTAGCCCATGACGTGAACAGATGCCACTTAGCAGTGTACGATTTCCTCGTGGAGGGAGCTCTGGATTGGAGTATGGTCTTCACAACCTCGGTTGAGAGACCAGAGGCTACAAGCTGTGCCCACTCAGGGGCCACAGCCACAGCCTCCATAAGCCAACAACTCTGCCTCTGTCTGGAAAGGGCTTAAGGCAATCACCAACTACAAGCCTAGAGCCCACCACTCTGTGAATGACCTGCACTTGGTCAACAGCCTGAACGAATTTTACTGCCGCTTTGAAAGACAATGGGACATACCTGATATCTCCCACCCCACCCACCAGTCATGGTTCTGCAGCAGCCCCCCTCTGATGCGACACCTGGATCACCCTCACAGCCTTACACCTCAGTGTCTCCCTCTCCCCTGTCCCTCACACCGCGCTCCATCAAAGAGGGAGATGTGAATAGACTGTTTAAATGACTGAACCCCCGCAAAGCCGCGGGCCCAGATGCTGTCTCCCTCTCCATCCTGAAGCACTGTGCCAACCAGCTGTCTCCAGTGTTCACTAACATTTTTAACACCTCACTGGAGACCTGCCATGTGCCAGTCTGTTTTAAAACTTCAGAGATTATTCCAGTCCCTAAAAAAGGTGAGGATCACAGGACTTCTGTGGTCATGAAGTCTTTTGAGACGTGCCGGACTCATTGTGCAGGTGGATCACAGACTTCCTGACAGACAGACGGCAGTTCGTGAGGCTGGGGAAGTATGTATCTGATTCCCGGACCATCAGCACTGGATCCCCCCAAGGCTGTGTCCTCTCTCCTCTGTTATTCTCCCACCAATCTGTCACCAATCTGTCAAACTCCTGAAGTTCGCAGATGACACCACCCTCATCGGCCTCATCTCTGATGGAGATGAGTCGGCCTACAGAAGTGAGATGGACCGTCTGGTGTCATGGTGCAGCATGAAAAATCTGGAGCTCAACGCTCTCAAGACAGCAGAGATGATAGTGGATTTCCGGAAGGACCCAGACCCCCACCCACCCATCATCCTCTGTGACACTCCGGTGACCTCTTGAGTCCTTCCGGTTCCTGGGAACCACCATCACCCAGGAGCTTAAGTGGGAGCAGAACATCAGCTCCCTCACCAAGAAGGCTCAGCAGAAGTTCCACCTCCCTGTGAAGATGATGATCAACTTCTACACTGCCATCATCGAATTCAATACAATTCAATTCAATTTTATTTGTATAGCACTTTTAACAATGGACATTGTCACAAAGCAGCTTTAGAGAAATAAATGGATTCACAAAAAATATATTGTAAATATTTGAATTTATCACTGTGAATTTATCCCTAATGAGTGAGTCAGTGGTGACGGTGGCGACGGTGGCAAGGAAAAACTCCCTGAGATGATATGAGGAAGAAACCTTGAGATGAACCAGGCTCAAAAGGGAACCCATCCTCATCTGGGTGCAACAGATGGTGCGATTATAAATAAATCCCTTCTCTTATTGTGCGCTATAAGGACAAATAGTGCAATTGTGCAACAAATAAATTCATCACAGTTTCCGCAAGAAGTCCGGTTGGTTAAAATCTATCCACTGTCCACTGATGGAGTCCTGAGTACGAAGCTGCTCATGGCAACCGCAGCCCCAAAGCCACTACAGCAATCGCAGTCCCAAGCCATTACAGTACAGTTCCCCATATGTGATCCCCAAGCCATCTCCACAGCCCCCAGTTGGCACCATCCCCAGCAAACCAAACGGTTCTTCAGGCCGTCCATATGGGGCCACCCCCAGCAGCAGCGAGCGAACTCAACTGATGAGAACTCCAACCAGAAGTAGGGCATCAGAATGGGTCAAGCAGTGAGGAGGAGCAGGAGGGGTCAGGATCACTGGCATCTCTGAAGTAGCATGTGTAGCTCGACAGAGAGTGAGGGAGAGAGAGGAAGAGAATGTTAGGTAAGCTTTGTCCTCTAATGGTTAAGCACAATATACTTTGCATGCAGAGTGCAAGCAGGGACTCTGGCAAGACTAGCTATGACGGCATAACTAAAAGGGAGAGCCAGAAGCTAACACAGACATGAGGGCACCCTGAGACATAAGGCAGCCACTCCACCATCGACAAACCCTCCAGACCTGCCCCTGTACCTAAGAAAACACTATTCACAAAAGGCTTGACTAAACAAATATGTTTTCAGCCGAGACTTAAACACTGAGACTGTGTCTGAGCCCCGAACACTAAGTGGAAGGCTGTTCCATAACTGTGGGGCTTTGTAAGAGAAAGCTCTACCCCCAGCTGTAGCCTTCATTATTCAAGGTACCAACAAATAGCCTGCACCTTTTGATCTAAGTAGGCGTGGCGGATCATAAAAGACCAAAAGTTCGCTCAGGTACTGTGGCGCGAGACCATTTAGCGCTATATAGGTCAATAGTAGTATTTTATAATCAATACCAAATTTGATTGGGAGCCAATGCAGTGTGAATAAGATAGGGGTGATGTGGTCATATCTTCTGGTTCTAGTAAGGATTCTTGCTGCTGCATTCTGGACTAACTGGAGCTTGTTTATGCATCGAATCAATTCTCACTTCCTCCATCACAGTCTGGTTTGCTGCTGCCACGGCCAGGGACAAGGCCAAGCTGCAGCGCGTCATCCACTCCGCTGAGAAGGTGATCGGCTGCAGCCTCCCATCACTCCAGGACTTGTACGTCTCCAGGACCCGGAGATGTGCAGCCAGGATTGCAGCCAACCCCTCTCACCCCGGACATGTACTCTTCCAGCCCTTCCATCAGGACCAGGACCTCACGCCACAAGAACAGCTTCTTCCCCACTGCAGTCAGCCTGCTGAACAGTGCCCCAATTCCCCCCCGGCAACCTACTGACAGTCACTCTCCCCTCTGAAGCTGCAATATTTCTTCTATCTCCCATGTTCACTTACTTTTTCTGTACATAACTTTTTATATTTTTAATACATTCTATCTTGTCTGCTGTTTACATATTTCATATTTATATTTATATATTTCATCTTGCACCATGGTCTCTTGCACTTTAGTATTGTTTTACCCTTATTATTATGTTGCATTTTTGTATTTTTGTATTCTTCACTTCTGTATCCCCCTTGACTTTATATCTTTGATTCTCTGTTTGCATCTGACGTCAAGATAAATTCCTAGTACTGTAGAGTGTCCTTTACTGTACCTGGCAATAAATTGTTTCTGATTCTGATTCTGATTCTGATAACTCCAGGCGAGGGTGAAATAGGGTACCCCCCGCCTGAGAGAGGAGATCCCGCCTGACGGACATCTCCCAAGGAGAGTCTTCGAGAAGGGCTACCAGGTTCGCAAACCATGGCCGGCCCGGCCAGTAAGGGGCTACTAATAGAAGACACACTCTGTCTCAGCGGACCCTCTCCAGAACTCCCGGGACAGTGCGAAGTCTCTTGAGTCGCAAACAAATCCACTTGTGCTCTGTAGAACCTCTTCCATATCTACTCCACCACCTCTGGGTGGAGCCTCCATTCCCCGGGCCTCAGCCCCTGCCTCGACAGGATGTCTGCTCCCTGATTGAGGTGCCCCGGGATGTATACTGCTCTCAGTGAGTGCAGCTTCCCTTCCCACAGAAGGACCTGGCGGGCCAGCCTGTAAAGGGGGCGCGAGCGCAGACCCCCCTGCTGGTTCAAGTAGGAGACCACTGAAGTGTTGTCCATACGGACCAACACATGATGGCCCCTCAGGTCTGGGAGAAAATGTTTCACTGCTTGAAACACGGACAACATCTCCAGGCAGTTTATGTGCCACTTGAGATGGGGCCACGTTGTATCACGTTGGACGCAGCCGCCAACAGACCCAACAGTCTCTGAAACTGTATAGCAGTGAGTGACTGGCCTAGTCTCACTCTCTTGACCGCTGCGAGGATTGACAGACACGCCTGCATCGTGGTCGAATCCCACACTACGCCTAGATAAGTGGTCCTCTGTACTGGAGAAAGCACTTTTCTTTGCGTTTAGTCTTAACCCCAATTCTCTCATGTGGGCGAGAACGACATCGCGATGTCAAACCGCCATCTGCTCTGATTGAGCTAAAATCAACCAATCGTCGATGTAATTGAGTATGCGGATGCCATGGAGTCAGCATCTACACACTTCGTGAAGGTGCGGGGTGAGAGTGCAAGACCGAAGGGAAGAACCCGATATTGGTAAGCTTTGCCCCCAAAAGCAAACCTCAATTACCTCCTGTGCTGAGTAAGAATGGAAATGTGGAAGTACGCGTCTTTCAGATCTATCGTGACAAACTAGTCCTCGGACCTGATTTGAGACACGACCTGTTTGAGCATGAGCATTTTGAACTTGCGTTTCATGACTGAGTGGTTCAGCAGATGCAGATCTAAAATAGGACGCAACCCTCCATCTTTCTTCGGAACTATGAAGTACCGGCTGTAGAACCCAGACTCTCTGTCGAGAGGAGGGACCACCTCGATGGCCTCCTTCCTCAAGAGAGTATGTACTTCTTGTTCCATGACCAGAGCCTGCTCGGGGGCCACCAGAGTGGGAAAAACCCCGTTGAATCGAGGAGGACGAGACCCGAACTGAATCTTAAATAGGATAGGCCTGTAGCCTTTGTCTACAGTATGCAGGACCCATTGAGACACATTTGGCAGAAGCTTCCACGCTGCCAGAAAGTCTACCCTTGAGACTGACCTCTGGTGTACTTAGAGCGGCTAGATCGGTGCCCTGAAGCGGAGGACCGGCAGGGAAAGGCCAATTTAGCTGTTCCAGAGACCTCCTTGGAGGTAACGAGCCCTCCAAAACCGCTATGTTTCTGGGTGGAAGCTGGGAGAAGCGCTCACTGGAGACTGCTGTGCCCTGAAGCACCGGGGGTGGCAGGGTTGACAAAACACCCGAGGACACTGAGGAGAGATGGGCAACGTACGATGAGGTGTACACCTCCCTTCCCCAGAGGGGCCTGCCCTCAGAGGTCCTGAACAAGTCAGGACCTTTTTGTCAAGGCCCTCTCATTGAGGATGACGGTCTTCAGATCCGTCGTCTCCTTGGGCCTCGACCTGGAGCGCCACCCTGGCTCCTTCTTTTCGGGGGGAGCGCGAGTGGCGACGCTCCGTTTCTGGACCTCATGGCGTGAGGAGCTGGTACACGGCTGGGGCTGCTCCCGCCGAGCAGCCCTGTGAGAGTGGCGAGGGAGAAAATGCTGGGACTCCGCCGACTGTTTCTTGGCCTCCTGGAACCTGTCGACGACCATATTTACAGCGTCACCGAACAGGCCAGTCGGCACCATGGGGCGTCCAGGAGAAAGACCCTGTCTTTGTCTTTTAAATTAGACAGGGTCAGCCACAAAAGCCTCTCCGTAGCCACCAGGGCTGCCATAGACTGCCCAATTGCCTTGGCGGTTTCTTTAGTGGCCCGGAGAGACAAATCTGCGGCACAACGCAGTTCTGAAATGTCATCAAATTTAATTTCATCTCCCTCGTCCCACTCTTTAAGCAGGTCAGCCTGGTATGCCTGCAACATCGCCAGCCTGACCCGCCGCCGTGTACGCTTTGCCCACCAAAGCCAAGGAGGTCCGAAGTGGATTGGAGGGCAATAGCGGAGTCTTAAGGGACGATGCACCACTGGGAGAGAGATAGCTCGCAAGCGTCCCCTCAACCCTGGGAATCGCCCCATAACCGCGCTCCTCCAGTCCCACCACATTAGAATAATGAGAGACATGGGGACTGAAGAGGCGGGCCGAGTATGGATTGTTCCATGATCTGGACACCTCGGTGTGCAAATCGGGAAAGAAAGGTAGGCCCCGGCATGGAGGCAGTGACATAGATTGCAGAAAACGCTCATCTAACTTGCTGCGCAGATGTGCCTCCTGCTTTTCAGGAGGCCAGTCAATGTTTAGTTTAGCCACAGCTTGAGTCACCACCTCCAATAACTCCTCAAACTGGACAGGCTGCGGTGGCAAACCCACAGACTCATCCTCAGTGGCGCTTCCCTCACCTCCCTCCTCAGAGGAAGACAAGAGGAGCTTTGAGCCCTCTCCCTGGGGGGAAGAAACCATTTCAAAACGTGCTTCCGTTCCCTGAGAGTGAGCACTGGATCTGGCAGGTGAGGAAGAAGAAAGGGCTCTGCCCGTCTCCATTCCCTCTGCCAAATCCATCTGCGAACCCCATGATCTGAGCCATCCCTCTGCCTCGGCAGAAGCGGGACCCGAACCGCAGGGGAAACTGGAGAGAGCGCCCTCCTCAAAGAGCGCCCTCCGGGAGCGGAACGTACGCAGCGAAAGCCAGGCGCAATGCCGGCAATCAGCTCCCTCAAGAGCTGAATGAGTGTGCCCCGCTCCCAAACAAGTCACACACAGACTGTGAGTATCCCCACCCATAATAAAACGCGGGCAGGGAGAAACACACAGGCTAAATGACTGCCTGTCTAAATTCTTTGCCATTTTATATAATGTGTGTATATATATATATATATATATATATATATATATATATATATATATATATATATATATATACAAACCCGATTCCAAAAAAGTTGGGACGCTGTACAAATTGTGAATAAAAAAGGAATGCAATAATTTACAAATCTCATAAACTTATATTTTATTCACAATAGAATATAGATAACATATCAAATGTTGAAAGTGAGACATTTTGAAATGTCATGGCAAATATTGGTTCATTTTGGATTTCATGAGAGCTACACATTCCAAAAAAGTTGGGACAGGTAGCAATAAGAGGCCGGAAAAGTACATATAAATGTACATATAAGGAACAGCTGGAGGACCAATTTGCAACTTATTAGGTCAATTGGCAACATGATTGGGTATAAAAAAAGCCTCTCAGAGTGGCAGTGTCTCTCAAAAGTCAAGATGGGCAGAGGATCACCAATTCCCCCAATGCTGTGGTGAAAAATAGTGGAGCAATATCAGAAAGGAGTTTCTCAGAGAAAAATTGCAAAGAGTTTGAAGTTATCATCATCTACAGTGCATAATATCATCCAAAGATTCAGAGAATCTGGAACAATCTCTGTGCGTAAGGGTCAAGGCCGGAAAACCATACTGGATGCCCATGATCTTCGGGCCCTTAGACAGCACTGCATCAC